>VOPJ01012702.1:0-70107 GCA_014673585.1 Semibalanus balanoides
AGATTCAGCTTCGGGATCCAGGCCCTATTTCTAGCTAATTTTATGTTATTTGAAAATTTATTACAATATCTATGTGTGCTACTAGGTACAACTTACAAGGAAATTTGCAGTTAGTAATTATTTACTTAGTACAAACATACGACCTACGCAAAATATAGATGAGACCACAAATCCTGATGTCAGTCCTTTTTTCTTGTGTTTCAAGATATTAGGCTTGTTGAAAATTAGAGATCTACTGAGATCACAGATCCTGAATCTTTTTACGCCGAGGGACCCAGAAGGATCCCAGATACAATATGCATTTTACGCAGAGGGATCCACTGGGATCCAATATCTTTATGCATGTTATACAGAGGGATCCACTGGGATTCCAGATCCAACTTCGGGATCAAGGCACAAGTCTGGTGTTAACATTCACACATTTTAAATCGCAAGCAATTTTATTCGCGAGTCGCGACCCAGAGGTTGTTAGTGTTAACCTGCGCCCACTGTGGTCTCCAAGCGAACGTGCCCTGCTGGGTGGTGGTGGTGGTGGACGGTGGTGGTGGTGGTGGTGGTGGTGGTGGTGGTGGGGATTCTGCCCTCTCGTTATCTTCCGAACCAATAACTGCAGCAAGACGCGCAAGATGTCAATCGAAAGCCATTAATGAGACGCATCCGAAGCGTGTGCTACATTTGCGAACTAAGGTCTATATGTCAGGTCACGGTTAGGTCAAATGTCAAAAATATGATATTTTCGGTTTTGGGACATATTTTGCAATCAAAGCCTTATAATGAGACTGTTACCACAAAAAGTGCTCTCAAAGGTATAATACATGTTCTGAATTAGGCAGAAATGAAATTGCAAGCAAAGGCCAAGGCATCAGGTCACAAAAGGTCGCTGTTTGTAAGAAGTCTATGAAAATCATACAACACATGTTCTATGTTTTTAAAGGTAGAATTGGATTGTAAAAGCCACTTTCATAACCTGACACCATAGAAGGTCAAGGTCAGGTCATAAAAGGACAGTTTTTGAAATTGAAAAATATAAATAAGCAAGGCATGTGTATAGAGTCTATACTCAGTCTCAGAAATACAGCGATGACATTTCTTTGACTATATCTAGTGAATAATAGCACCAAAAAGTAATTAAAAATGAAGTAATGAGTTAAAGGGAATGTTTCACATTAACATTATATTTGAGTTGAGATAGCCATTTTGCTGGATTTGCAATTTGCAATTAAGTAGTGTAGAAGTTAAAACACCCGCAGAGGTTCCAGGCACGTAGCCAGGATTTTGCTTCAGGGGGAGGGGGCGGGTAGGTAGGGTAGGGTCGGCGTTCCAAGGAATCTCATTCTATCTAGTGGTTGAATTTATTTCGCTTCAGGGGGGGGGGGGGGCATGGGCCCCCGTCGCCCCCATGGCCCCCCTTGGCTACGTCCCTGAAGAGGTTCAATTGATTTTTTTTTACATCTGCAAAAAATAAGGCCCTAGTGTATCGCCGCTTAAAGCCGATGTCGTCATCTCTCTTTATTAAATGTTGATGAAAGTAGACTTGTTTTAAGGTGATCCTTGTATACATTTACGTGTTTCGTTTCTCAACCGCTGGTTACCGGCTGGAAAGGTGTTCACCGGTTTGTTGACGTCATTGGTGTCTTATGACCAAAGTTTAGTTGAAACCAATGTCCACCCAGGAATTGTTTCGAAGTCTCCATCAGCAGCGATATATAATAAAGGTTAGGTAAGGTTCGATTAGGATTCATCCATAAGGTTTCAGACGAAAATTTGCGGAGAATAATTGCGGACGAATATTTTTTCGTTGTACCAGTGACTGTCATCAAATTAGGCGCAAACACCCGGCCCTTTAAATTACGACTACCTATACACAGTGCACCGATCGAAGGGCGATAGGACCTTACTTAGTCAAAGATTACTGATGGTTCTGTGATGCTCCGCTTTGTAGCTGTCTAATAAAATATTAATTACAATTTTTCAAACGATACCAAATAATCAACGTGTGGTTTATGGAGCTATCAATGAAAGGACACCGTTATATTTTCAAAACGTTTCAAAACGCCATGATAATCAAAGTTTTGTTTGTATTTGATGCGCAAGAATTGTATGAAAAAAGTTGTGCCATATGATTTGGCAGCGTGAAGGTTTTCTCTTCTTACCGAGATTCCTTGATGTGACGTCATCTATTCAAATATTAATACTTAACGTTTTATGAAATTAAGCACCGTATGCGAAAAACAAATGTCATAATCGTGTTCGAAAGCACTTATTTTATATTTTGCCCCACAAGCGGCGTACATTGGACAACTTTCAGCAATGTGAAACATTCCCTTTAATTGTACTTATGTAGCCATAAGTCTGTCAAAATATAGATATTGGTTTGCAACTTGGTTTGGGCACTGTTCATAATTAGTTCTCTTACACATGTCCTGTTTTTTAATATCTTCAAAAATGTAGGTTTTGTGATACATTTTCTATGCATTTTTTGAAAGCTCAAAAAATCAAAATTTGCAAATATGAGATGACCATATTGAAGAAAATGTAATTTCATTTCTTTTGATGTTTTTAGCATGCGATTTGCTTCAATACCTAATTTTCTACAGTTTTTCAAACATTTGTAGTTTTCCACCAAAAAATGCACGACATGACGTCATTAAAACGCCATTATCTCTCAAAACGCGGCCTCAATTTCATTAAAATTTATCAGAAGACGTATAATTGATGCAGCATAAACTAATGCAAGTCTTACGTCGATATCTAGCATGGTTGTTAAGTTATTGAGGAAATTCGTGAGGGGGCAGTTTTGCCCGGGGGGGGGGTCAAGTTGTGACGTAGCCGTGACGTCACCATTGCAGGAGAATCCCGCTCTCCAATGATAAGGCAATGCAAAGTGACACGAAAGTTACCCCTTTTATTTGTGTATCAAAGATAGATGAATATAAGATGATCATAAGATGAACATAAGAACATAAGCGTCTGGTCACCATGACGATCGCCAGCTGATTGGCTGATGTAATGCAGAGTCCTTTGATATGTTCATTTATACTTTTAACTGTACTGTATGCTTGTATTTTATGCAGATGTATTTTATGCTCATTTTTTTATTTTATGTTCATTTATACTTTTAACTGTACTGTATGCTATGCTTGTCTTTTATGCAGACTGTGGTATGTTCATTTATACTTTTAACTGTAGTGCATGCATGTCTTGTTATCCAGACTATGATATGTTCATTTATACTTTTAACTGTGCCTACTGTTTGTTATGTCTTTTACCCACTTCAACGCGAACATTGAATGACACTGTGCCAAGAATAGCCCCTTTGGCTTCGGCCATGTACTATGGTGGCTACAACGAGGTCAATAAAAAAATAAATAAGTTTTTATATGCTTTCAATGAAAGCTCAGTCTCTTCAATATTCCTGGCATGGTATCCGATTTTACATGAGGCTTTCCAATCGTCCACAATACTTCGGCGCGTTCCGGCGGGGCTGGCCCGCCGGCCGAGGGGAGGGGAAGGGAGCGCGTCGTCTGCAACTGTACGCAGGGGCGTCGCCGATAATTTTTCAGTGAGGAGTCGGCTAAAATGACGGAAAAGATGTAACCAATTTTGTGTGTATGTAAATCCTGTCAGTATTTTAAATGTTGATTTTTCTGTTATAGTATAGGCAGATGTTATTTAGCGCCGGGAAGCGGCTAAAAAATCCGATTTGTCTGATAAAACCTAAAAATATCGGTAGGTGGTGTAGAGGATAAGAAGCTAAAAATGGTATTCACTTAATTCAGTGTTACGAAGAACCGGGAAGAATGACGATGGGTTCGTTATGACGATGGTCACTGATGTGACGCCTGGAAGCGGCGTGATTTTTGTTTTATTTTATGTCGTGGAAATTTAATTTTTATTATTGAAACCACATCGTGAGTAGAACCAAGCTTCTGGTAACCTTTTTCCTGGCTGCACATCGCAGTATGCTGCAAAAATATTGGTCCCTGGGGCCAGCAATTGCCGCTATGCCACACACTTCATGCAATTAATTTCCCCATTTTCAAAAATTATTTAATTGCAAAATTTGTGTCATGTATGACGGTACTCGTATGTGCCGCGAAGCGGCGCGAATTTTTCCGTTTTTGACTGAGGGTAGCTGGATTTTAACTGCTCCAAAGGGTGTTACGATAAATTTGCAGAGGCCGACCGTTTGTCCGACCGTTGGGGGGAGGGTGAATCATAGTTTTAGGACCTTTGGAGGCATGACCATTGCCCCCTGGATCCTTCCCTGCATATAACTGTTATTGCGCCGCGAAGTGGCGCCAAAATTTGAGATTTTGAGTGGGCTGGAAAACGAATTCTTGCTATCGGAACCAGGATGCAGGGTCAAAACGAGGAAATATGTTTGAAGCCAAGGATGGGGTAAACAAATGTTGCCCCCCATTTAAGGCCAAATGTGGGTCCATGGCCCCCATGTCCTACCCCCTCCCCCGTAGTGTGTACACTGTACAGCATATAGACCCTTTCAGGCGCGTCAGGATTTCTCAGGGGGGGGCGAGCAATACAAAAAGTTGCGCTCTCAACGGCCGCCCCTACGGCGCCGCCCAGAGGAAAGTCCCGGCTAGGGGGGGGCGCCAAGCGCCCCCTGGATTCCGCGCCTGCTTTGTGCTGGAAAAGAACACCGACTAATTTGCGACCGCGTAGAGCCCGAATTTTTGTTGGTTGTTATTTTTTGGTCTGGATTAAACTAGGCCCTTATTAAAAAGTCTACAATCTATATGTATCAGCCCAATGGCACCAATGCAGCCACTCAATGAGATTCTTCCACCGCAAGGGTAGAAGGAATTTCGGCGCAGGGGCACACATGCGTTACTTTTTATGTATTTTTTATCATAAAGTTACAACAGCTTGGGTGCAGTTACTTACCAATTTCAAATACGTTTCATGGATTTACATCCATGGAAATAGGTACATAATTTTAAAAGCAGTCCCTATGGGCTCGTTCTCGACAAAAACGAGTCAACAAACATTGTGACNGACTTACCCCTACAAAGTATTAAACGGGCTTTGTTATCTATGTTACGTCGCTGGTAGCATTGTCTAATTTTATACAATTTTGACTATTAAATGAATATAATTGTAGCAATAATTACCTTCCACGAATTACTTATCTGATGCACATCTTTGCTTCCAGGAAATGTACAGTATTTTAATATCTCTAAATAGTCCTTGCAAAACCTTTCCACAGAAAATACTTGGACAGTTTCTATTAGCAATGGCATCTTGCCATTAAATATCATTAACAGCTACGTAAATTCTAGGTTGCTGAGCTTGAACTCATATAAATGCACTACGCGGCAAGCAAATGAGAGACAATCTAACAACCACCTATGCAAGCTTATGGCAAATCAGTGGGCTTGCAATCACTCATGCCGCAGCCTTTCGCTGCACATTACCGTAAGTTGCATGATGCACCCGCTTACCACTTACTGTTCGGTGCCGCATCACGCTCCAGTCCCCGGTCCCGCCGGGAGCCCGTATCAGATTCCCGCCGCACCACCGGCGCCGCGCGTGACGCGTCATCCGTGACACGTTACCGGCCCGGTGCTGCGTGACGTGACGCCGTCACGCTGCCGTGACACGCGTGACGCGCGCACCCGAGCCGCCGGAGTCTTCCCGGGAAGGCATTCCGTCCGGCAATGTCATTGGATCGGGGCAGGGGTGACCTGAGATGAGCACAAGGTGGAGCGAACGGAGGAGAACTGAGACGACTTGAGACGAGCTGAAGCGACCGAGACAACCTCAGACCATCTGAGACGACCTGAGATGATCTGAGACCATCTGTGATGACTTAACCCTCGCCCTACGGGAACTTTTTTTCACCTTTGCCTGACAGGCCTCCTGCTAACTTTCAAACCAAGCAAAATAGAGCAACGCGGAAAGAACCAGCATGCTGCCTGTCATGTGCAGAATCTAATTGTATACAATTTTAAGGTGTCAGGTCAACAGATGAACTTTCAGGTCAAGTGAATGACTTCTACTCGACCACGTCCGGAATAGCGATTTTGCTCTGTCAGAAACCTCAAAATTAAAGATGGATAAATATAAAGAAGCATGTTTTTATATTGGTTCTGGCTCCGTAACGCAGACAATGAATTCATTTGTTCGTATTTGGTCAACAAAAGTCCAGAGAAGTGATTTAAAAATGACGTCATAGGTTTCTAACACTTAATCAAAAATAAGGATATTGCTTTGAAAGTTGGTTTGGGTATTGCTTTTAATCAGTTCTCTCACACATATTCCTTTTTTAACATCTTTGACAACTTTGCTTCTCTAGTGATTTTTCCCAAAAAATCAGTTTTTGAGTTTTAGGGTTCAAAACCCCAAAATTTTGAATTTCTGAGATAAGTATTTTTAAGAAAATGTTATTGTATCTTTTTCTAATTTTCAGTTTTGCTATTTGCTACAAATCTCTATTTTCTGCGATTTTTCAAATACATCATTTTTACAAATATGGCGTTACTAAAACGTCAATATCTCTCAAACTACTTGACCAATTTCAATGAGATTTCGACAGCATACGTATAGCTGATGTGAACTCAGGTACTCAAAATTTCAGAAACATGCGCCTTTATGTGTAAAAAGTTATTCAAGAAAACTCTCAGGGGGCTGTAAGGCCTTTCCCTCGCCCCCGTATGACGAGGGTGAACATAGTTGTAGGAGCCGGAGGGCAGGGGGGCAACTCCCCCCCAACATTTTCGGATTCTAACATTATGACTATGGACGTTGCATGGAAATAATCGACTTCAAAATGCCTTTTGCCCCCCCCCCCAACTTCATATGAGTTCCTACGCCCCTGAGGGTGAACCCTATTCCCGTGCTGGGGGGGGGGGGGAGATTCTAGCCCTCCCCGGTAGTTTTTCGCTTGCCGCTTCAAAACCTTGAGCCTAGCGTTTTTAATCTTTGTGAATTTTCCTGAAATTGAATAGAGCGTGTTGTGCTATTAAAAAATCGCCCAGCAGAGGCGGTGCCAGGCTCATTTTTTGGGAGGGTGATACCAATGAGTTTGTGCGGTGCATACTTCTTTCGTAGTTTGCGGTGCAATAAATGCATCAGAAACATTGTCACTGCAATACCTATACTTCATAAATACTTGGATTTGACATATTTTGTGGCAGAGGACCACTCTGGTACATGCAATGGGAGGCGATACCCTCTGTCAAATTACGTCCAACTTCGAGTAAGGAAAATGATAAAAGGCATTATGCACATGGTGCCCAGCCCCCACGATTTTTACCTGGATCTACCTATGTGCAATATGTACATTTAACAAATTTCAGCAAACAATGACCACATATGACGTTCATATCGTCCCAAACAATCACGAACAGCACATATTTATTATAAAAAATTACCCCATTTTACACCGTCTGAACACGCCTATGATTTTCGATGTTGGTACTTTTCCTTTTGATATGTTGAGGTCCAGTTCATTGGAAGATCAACAACGTTTTGCGCATGCAAGTCGGTTGAACCACATGCCCACAACGACCTTTCAAAAAACACCAAAAACATACTTTTGCCCCCTGGTCCCCATTTATGAAAAAAAATCGCGAACTGAAAATAAAAATATTGTCTAGACGAATATAATGTTGTTCGTTCCAACAAAATCGACCGAGTGGTTCTGGAGACCTCTGGGGGAGGGGGGGGGGGACAGAATCTGCCCTCCCCAACACGTTAACGTTATTCTGGACGCCAGCACGGAATAGGGTTAGTCGACCTGAGACTACCTGAGAGAACCTGATACGGACAGAGACGGACAGAGATGATTTAGGACGACCTGAGACGGGCAGAGACGGACAGAGACGGACAGAGACGGACAGAGATGATTTAGGACGACCTGAGACGGACAGAGACGGACAGAGACGGACAGAGACGGACAGAGACGGACAGAGACGGACAGAGATGGACAGAGACGGACAGAGGACGGACAGAAAGCATGATTTAGGACGACCTAGACGGGCAGACTGGACAGAGACGGACAGAACGGACAGAGATGATTTAGGACGAAACCTGAGACGGGCAGAGTAATTGACAGAGAACGGACAGAGACGGCAGAGATGATTTAGGACGACCTGAGAACGGCAGAGATGGACATGAGACGGACAGAGACGGACAGGATGACTTAGGACGACCCTGAGACGGGCCAGAGATGGCACAGAGACGGACAGAGGACGGACAGAGATGATTTAGGACGACCTTGAGACGGCAGAGATGGACAGAGGACGACAGAGACGGACAAGAGATGATTTAGACACCTTGAGACGGGCAGAGCATGGACAGAGACGGACAGAGGACGGACAGAGATGATTAGGACGACCTGAGACGGTCAGAGCATGGACAGAGACGGACAGAGACGGACAGAGATGATTTAAGGACGACCTGAGACGGACAGAGACGGACAGAGACGGACAGAGACGGACAGAGACGGACAGAGACGGACCAGAGAACGACAGAGACGCGACAGAGACGGACAGAGACGGGACCAGAGACGGACAGAGGACGGACAGAGACGGAACAGAGACGAACAGAGACGCGACAGAGACAGACAGAGACAGACAGAGACAGACAGAGACAGACAGAGACAGACAGAGACGGACATGAGACGGACAGAGATGGGCAGGAGACAGGACAGAGACGGACAGAGACGGACAGAGACGGACAGAGACGAACAGAGACGGACAGAGACGGACAGAGATGGACAGAGACGGACAGAGGCGGACTGAGATGACATAGGACGACCAGAGACGGACTGTACCGTGCTATATGATACAGCGGAGGCAGCGCCAGTGGCGGCGTAACCTCTGATGAAGGACCCAGTGGGGATTAACAGCTGAGCCCAATCGCAGCTGCATATAATGAATGACCCGGTCTGAATGCAAACACTGCGCCGACCAGGAAGAGATCAATCACCGGATGTGACACGCGGTAATTAAATCCTGCGGCGGCATATCAAAGCGGCTGGGCGTCTGTCTGCCTGACCACTGCCAGAGCTCGGACGGACGGCAGAGATTACCATCATAATCAGCCGCCGCTGATAGAACGGAACGTTATTAAATCAGAATTAGATGGTCGGTAAACATAACGTCATCGGCCTATTGCCACCCACGGACTGAGCTTTGTTCCGGCTGCTGCTTAAACGCGGCTTTGTAGTTTGCGCTGCGTGTAATGCTGGTCATTGTGGAAGGGAAGAGCTAGCACACGCAGCTTGTGACACATTGCGCCCGGCTAATTTATTGTTTCCTGGCCGCGTGAAGGGAATAGTGCATGTCGCGTTCATTTGTCTCATTTGTCGCGTTCATATTGCAGCTCTTAGCGCTCGGTATGTACCCATTATCCGCCATCATTCGCGATGACAGGATGGCTGCAGCCTAATTGCGAATTCCTAATGGCATCGCAAGTCACTGCTGCCAGCGTTATAACCCGAATTATGAAGGCATTTATCGTCGTGACAAACCTCTAAATCCACATAACTTACCTCAGGGCGAGAACCGTTCCACACAACCATGTCATATCGTGCTACTGTCTGGCACACCCACTTGGCACATTGCACCTTATCCGACAGTGAGCGTCTGTGTGGCGAGCCGTATGACAGCCCCTGAAGGTCACCCCACCCTACGTTTCGCCGGTGCCGGCTGTTAGGAGCGGTGTACAGAAGCGGTGCCGGCTGTTAGGAGCCGGTGACGACACCCCGTAACTCGGCGTCTGTCTTCACTAACGACTCGGCCGCGGTGGCTGACCACGACGACGAGGCTCACAGGTGAGCTGTCGCTGCAGGCCGGTGGCAGTCCGGGTACAAGGTGGCTGTAGGGGTGACTGGAGGCAGTCCGGGTACAAGGTGGCTGTAGGGGTGACTGGAGCAGTCCGGGTACAAGGGGCTGTAGGGGTGGACTGGGAGGCAGTCCGGGTACAAGGGTGGCTGTAGGTGACTGGAGGCAGTCCGGGGGTTACAAGGTGGCTGTAGGGGTGACTGGGAGGCAGTCGGGTACCAAGGTCGGCTGTAGGGTGACTGGAGGCAAGTCCGGGGTACAGGTGGCCTGTAGTAGGACTGGAGGGCAGTCCGGGTACAGGGGTGGCTGCAGGGTGACTTGGAGGCAGTCCGGGTACAATGTGGCTGCAGGGTGACTGGGAGCTGTTCCGGGTTACAAGGTGGCGGAAGGGGTGACTGGAGGCAGTCCGGTACAGGTGGTGTAGGGTGACTGGAGGCAGGTCCGGTACAATGTGCGCTGTAGGGTGTGACTGAAAGGCCCAGTCCGGGTACAAGGTGGCTGTAGGGGTGACTGGAGGCAGGTCCGGGTACAAGGTGGCTGTAGGGGTGACTGGAGGCAGTCAGGGTACAAGGGTGTCGTAGGGGTGACTGGAGGCAGTCCGGGTACAAGGTGGGCTTGTAGGGTGACTGGAGGCAGTCTAGTACAAGGTGGCTGTAGGGGTGGACTGTAGGCAGTCCGGGTACAAGGTGGCATGTTAGGGGGTGACTGGAGGCAGTCCAGGGTACAAGGTGGCTGTGGGGTGACTGGAGGCAGTTCAGCGGTACAAGGTGGCTGTAGGGCGTGACTGGAGGAGGAGCCGGGTACAAGGTGGCTATAGGGTTGACTGGAGCAGTCCCGGGTACAAGGGTGGCTGTATGGGAGTGAACTGGAGGCAGTCAGGGTACAAGGTGGCTGTAGGGGTGACTGGAGGGCAGTCCGGGTACAAGCGTGGCTGTAGGGTACTTGGAGGAGTCCGGGTACAAGGTGGCGTGAAGGGGTGACTGGATGCCAGGTCCGGTCAAGTGGCTTTAGGGGTGACTGGAGGCAGTTCGGTACAAGGTGGCTGTAGGGCGGTGACTGGTGGCCAGTCCGGTACAAGGTGGCTGTAGGGGTGACTGGTGGCAGTCCGGGTACAAGGTGGCTGTAGGGGTGACTGGAGGCAGTCTCGGACAAGGTGGCTGTACGCGGTGACTGGAGGCAGTCCGGGTACAAGGTTGGCTGTAGGGGTGAACTGGTGGCAGTCCGGGACAAGGTGGCTGTAGGGAGTGGACTAGCAGGGTGACCGGCAGGCATAGGGTATGAGTTGATACAGGCGAACCTACGGTCTGAAGTATACAGGTTAACTAAGGTATTGGTAATAAGGTTGACCGAAAGTATGAGTTAATATAGGTGACCGAAGTATGAGTAACACAGGTGACTTAAGGTATGGGTAATACAGGTGACCTAAGGTATGAGTAACACAGGTGACCTAAGGTATGAGTAACACAGGTGACCTAAGGTATGAGTAATACAGGTGAACTAAGCCACACGATTCTTCTGGGACACAGGCAGTTATATACTAGTAGACTGCATTAAATTCGGGTCAAAATCGGAATCAGAAAAAGTCTGGACACAATCGTTTGGACCCACTGGGGACCCGAGGGGTCGTGGTCCTTCCCTGGCACTTGGGCGTTGTACGACACCTCCAAATATGGACCCTCTGGCACCATCTGTTTGGCCTGTGAAGCCAAATTGGACTTTTTGCATTTGGTACGTGCCTTGTGTCACCCCGAGTGATACATTGCCGGAAAGTGCTCAGCGAGCTCTACCGCCACACCACATTTGACTTGGCTAGCTCAATATTCACAGGCAGTAGACGATCATATGTCCGGGGAGTTTTACCCCCGCTGGATTAGTTTTGCCCCCTCGGGGTCAGCGACCCCAGTGGGCAGTCGGGTGCTGTACCGCGCACATGACCTGCGAGTATCAAGTCTGTATCACCAACCGTGAAACATGTGGAAGCCAGCATGTTATTTATTGCACGCGCCTACTTTTTGGGACTTGGTACGTGCCACGTATAATTGATTGGCCAGCAAATGGTACCATCATCTGTCCCCCGTTTCGCCGCATCGAACGGTACCACCTTGACCTGCGTCGAAATCGGTCCTGCCGTTTGGGCTTCACGTGCCGAAATGCTCCGCCGCACGGACAAACATGCCGGACCCGTCTTTGCCGAGCGACGGCTTAGTGAAAATCTTCGAACTCTGAAAAACATAAAATATGTTTTTCTTCATTCTACAATTTGGAATCAAAGCTCTACATGGTGGTTGTGTGAAATACAAAATATCGTGCACCCTTTGCTTCCCTTCCTTTGAAGCGAGTTAATTTTATGTAAAGCGTATTAAGTTGCGAACTTTGCTGTATTTGACAAGTCCAAGTTAATCGATCTTCCAGCTTTCGCAAGTTGTAACTTTAATTATCAGTGTGGTAAGTGTGGTTTATCAGCGTGGTGTTATTTTTCTATCAGTCCTCTGACACATCTGAGCGCAGACTATGATAACATTCGTAGAATATATCGTCGTAGAACTGATAGGTTTCGTCAGTCGTTGAGCGATAGATATCGATGAAGAAACAAAAAAAGTGTTACATGCGTTTCCTTAGAAAACAATTGAAAACTCGGTGTGGCTTGTCGTAGTGGTGTTGGAGAAATCAACAGTCGCAAAAGAGGAACATGTCTCTTGCGCATTATTAAATACTAATGCAATTCGCTTAACCGCGCACTGCAGGGGGTTTCGCGCCGAACCCGAACTGCAGGGGGGTTTGATTTCGCCCCCCCGTGGAGATCATCCAAAACTACGCAACGTAGCGACAAGCGAAAACGGCATTAGATAGCTCTAGGCAAGCTCTATCGAAAGTATTTCAGTCTTTTCTTGGATCAGGTCACAATTGAGGTCATCAGTGGTCACCAAAGGTCAGATTTTCACGGTTTTAGACTCTTTTAGGACTCTTTTCCAGAAACCCCCAATTATCTCGGAAACTATTGAATAGAAAAAAAACCTAGGAGCAAACGATTAGAGAGACAATCGATAGCCATTGATAATTTGCCAAAACGGAACGTATGCTCCTCAAAAATTGATCTCAGAGCAATAGGTTAGCTCCAGAGGTCATGAAAGGTCAAAACATACTGTTTTTTAGCAAAAACAGTTTTTCGTAATTAGCATGTCACCTAAGAAAAGATAGGGTAAAAACATTTTGACCCATGTGTTTGTCTCGTTGATGCGCTTTGAAACATATTATACGGTGACCTGGAAAGGTCAACTTTCAAAATTTGACTAAGCGTCAAGGTCATTTGGTGACCCAGGTAGGTCATGTTGCATATGGGCGGACGCGGCCAGAAAACTAGGACAAACACTATTGGTATCAACTAATCTCTTATCTTCTTTTTCTATCCCCAAGATTATTAGGCAAATATTGCTGAAATGACCTCAGATGACCTCAGATGACCTTGTAGAGATCACTGACCAACAATTGCACCTTGATCATTTAAAGAGCTAAAAATAGCATTATTCTGAAAGAATTAGGCCGGGATCCAATGCATATTTTATGAAAGGAACAGTTGTTTATTTTCCCGTTCACTGATAATGGGGAGTCAGGGAAATTGACCTGACCTTTGGTCACCGATACGAAAAATCGAGATTATACGAATTGTAGTACTGTATATTCTTATGAAATCCGCAAGTTTTCAAAACTTTCGTAAAAAGACTGTTGGCATTGGCACGACGCAAACATTTTTGAAGGTTGAGGTCACTTGACCCATGGACATTGTGACCTGACCTTGAGATGACCTCAAGTCAAAAACTTTTTACAAAGTTGGGTAATTGATGCCAAAGATGGTGTACGAAATTTGGCGGCGCTGGCGCGCCGCCGTTGTTTCCGCTACTCCTAAAACCTGGAGGGGGTGGGGGCGGAAATCAAACCCCCCCTGCAGTGCGCGGGTTAAACCCTCGCCCTACGAGAGCTTTTCTTCACCTTCGCCTAACGGGGGGGGGCTGACAAAGCCCCACTGTTAACTTGCCAAACCAAGCAAGATAGAGCCAATGCGGTAAAAACAGAGCATGGTTGCTGGCATGAGAGAAAATCCAACAGTATGCGATTTTTTTGTTTCAGGTCAACAGGTGACCTTCCAGGTCAAGTGAATCACCTAAGATCAACCACGTCCAAAAATAACGATTTTGTCTTCTCTGTCGTCATAACCAAAGTTATGGACATAACAGTTGTTTGGTTAGAGTCAAAATGTTGGCCAATGTATTAGCTATCTGGCAATATATCGGTTCTTAGATCTTGACCAGTTACTGACCTCTCAGGTCACGTAAATCGTCATCATAGATGATTGACGATTTACTATGCGTTTTGCATTGCAGCACAATAGCACATGCACAGGGCGCTTAGTATACCTTCCGAACGGAGAGAGATAGAGAGACACCGTGCAAAGTATCATGTTGTCTGAAATAAGGAGAACCCAAATGTATCTCAATTTGAGTAACTGATGACCTTTGGGGTCAGGTCAATGGTTTATTGGGGTCTGACATGACCTTGACGAGGAGTTCATAGGTCACGACCTAATACTCGAAAAAAACATCAAATTGTAATATAGGATAAGTATAATTGTTGTAAACTCAGCTACTGAAAACTTCAGGAGGATGCGCTGTATATGTAAAATAATATTCAATACAAACCTCGGGGAGGGGCCTGTCAGTCCCACTCCCGTAGGGCGAGGGCTAATTAAAAAACTCAGACCCCACATCGGATAAACCAGTTCGATCATACGTTTCCCTCGTCAGATAAAGCACCATCATACGAAGTCGGTGTCATCACCGTCATCATATGGTATGGTGTCAGACGACTGGACAAGCCGGCCTAACATTTATTTCTCCGTCAGGGTCCACAGTCCACACCAGCCCATGCGCCCTCCCTCACAGTCCTTACTGCTCACCCCCCCCCCCACCGATGCCGCCGCCGCCGCCGCCGCCGCCTCGGAGCCGCCACAGTGCCCGGCTGGCGCCACTTGCGCCGTCAGCGTCTCCTCACTCGCTCCTAAGCCATTAGACAGCCAATTATAGATATAAAAACGGAATTAAAGAATGGCCACCATTGCCGGCCGCTCGCGGGGACCCGTTACTGCCGCGTGACACGCAGCAGCGTCTCGTCACGAGTCCGTCATCGCCGGATGCTGCGCCACGTCACGTCACGTCACGTCACGTCTGCAGGAGGAACCTTTGGCGCAGCGCAGCGGGAGACGCTGACGGGTCGAATCTGACAATAATATGGCCATGGACACTGGACGGTGGACATGTGGACACTGACGGTGATATAACTGCATGTAATTTGCAATCAAATTTCAACCCTTAACCCTTATCACGCGGGTGGCCAGATTTACCCCCTTAACCCGGCGCGGGAGGGCAGATGTCTGACCCCAGAGCTCTCGAGAACCGCACGATTTCGATGGGTTGAACACCATTCGATTTTTCATGACAAGATATTTCTTTTTAAACTCATAAATTTATTTTTTGTTAAAAAATAGGGGGCTAGGCGGCAACAAATACGATTTTTTTTATGTTTTTTGAAAGATCATTGCGGCCATCTGATTCAACTGGTTGTCATGCACAACATGTTTTTAAGCTTTCAATGCAATGGTCTTCAATATATAAAAGGGATAAGTAGTAAAAGGAAAAATCATAGGGGTATTCAGGGATACAAATGGATTTCCTGATAACTAAATATGAGTCTAATCGTGATTGTTTTGGTACGACAGAAACGTCGCATGAGTTTTTTTTGCTGTAGTTTGTTAATTGTAATATATTGTGCATCGGCGTATTCAGAGTAAACAAACTTGGGTCCACCATGCCGCGGGACGCTTTTATTATCTTACTAATTTGAAGTTGAACCTAATTTGAAGGAGGATATTGCCTCCCATTGTATTTAACTGAGTGCGCCTCTGCCCCAAAATATGTATAATCCAAGTATGTATGATGTGTACAGCAGTGGCATAGCTTCTGACGCATGTATTGCACCGCTAACTACGAAGAAAGCATGCGCCGCACAGCCGCATTCGTAACGTGCTCCCAAAAACATGAGTCTGGAGCCGCCTCTGCTGTGCTGATTTTTTCTCAAAATTTTGACAAAACATGCGTAATTCAATTCCAGGAAAAGTAAAAAAGTTTCAAGACGCGAAGTGTAACGGTTTAAAAGTGGCAGGCGAAAAACTACCGGGGAACAGAATCTGCCCTCGCATGGAATAGGGTAAGTCCGTTAATGTTCGATGCCCGGGCTAGTTTATTTGAGGACCGTTTCATCTGAAGTTTGTACTGGTGGACGGGTGGACCACTACAGTTATACGCTGGTCCCTAGCACAGGGTGGTGCCTGCCCTTTGCGACTGCGTTACTGTCTGTCTGACCCCTCCTCAAGGATTTGGACGGCTTAACCTGACCTGCCTTTGGTGGCAGACACGATTTTGTAATGTCGCCACCGATATCCCTGATGTAATATCACTCGACCTCGGGCTGATTGGTGTGGTCTTGGTTAAGCTGGTTTGATGAATGTGTGAGGTGAATTCCTGAATAAATCAGACATCTGTTTTTACCGATAAGTCAGAACGGCGCCGTTTCAAGGCACTCCATTCATACTCACTCCCGCTTATAATCCATGATGAAATTAAAAGCCGCTCCTAGGTTGGAAGACTTTGATACTATTTTCCCCTTCGGTAATTAATTCAGCCCTCTAATCCTGTTTGGCCCACCAGCGGGGTCCGCGACTGACTCTGATCCCGGCAGGCGGCCGTTATCGTACCCGTCTCCAACCCCCCTCAATCCGTGCGGCGTGTAAGATTGGGCAGGTAGCACTGGCGAGTACCTACCTCCAGTGGGCGGGACACGTCTGGGGATCGGTACAGAGTTGTCAGACGGTGGTTACGAGTCCGGCTTTTGGAGAGAGTCGCTGTCCGATGGATCGTGCTGTGACAACGACGTATGCAGTAACTAACACCTGGGAAGATGGAACAGGGTTTCACTTGGGTTTGGTCACTAATAACAGTCTCGCAAGGTGTTGCAATGCATGACGAAGTCAGAGGACCGCCCACCCAGGATGCTTCCGGCCGCCATGTTTAATTAGATCTGTGTGACGAGACCACCACGGTATGGCTGCTCAGACACATGAGTTATGTCCAGAGAACATACAGTAATAATGGCCACTGTGGGAGCGAGATGACGCGTAAATATATAATAGTGACATATACTCCCCCTCAAGGATTTAGTGTTTGTCGGCAGTCTTTATTATTACATTAGGTAGCCGTATCACGATGGCTTTATTTTGCGCGAAGATGTTTAAAAACATTTAAAAATGTTTTTGAAATGGTGTTTAGTTACCACTTTCACGATGTACTAATTTGCGAAAAAATGTTTTTAACCCTCGCCCTACGGCAAACCGTAGAGCGAGGTTTAAAAACATTTATCGCAAATTTGTCTATTCGTGAAGCGGCTACTACTGAAACATTTTTAAACATTTTAAAATGTTTTAAACATTTCGCGCAAAATAAGCCATCGTGAGAACGGCTATTATTAGCTTTTGAAAGCGGAATCTTCTATATTCTTCTGCAGGATGTTCAGTATGTTTTTTATATCATTTTAGGCTATGTTTGCTGGCGTTTCTCACTGTCGCTCTGCAGCAAATTCGTTACCTTCTGTGTAGGCACCGGCCGAATATGACAGAAACATTCGCTATGGTGCTTCCATGGTGCTTCGGTGGAAACGGACTTGTTACCGGACTTTACCGCACCCTTTAGGGACCCGCGACCTGTCTGATATTAAACAATCCAGCTGGACTAGCGCCGAGCCTATTACGTCGCGAGCCTCCCCTGTCTTCTGTGCGGGTGGCACGGGATGTTTTCGCCAAAAAGCGGCCACCATAGCAGGGTGCGGCGGCTAAGGTGACGCGATGGAGCGATACGCGCGCCACGTGTCAATATTGGGCCGCATTTTTACCCCTGTGTGCGGTACACACGCATTTCAAATCCAAACACGGCGCGATAGTCAGTGCTGTTGGTATTGCTGAATGCCGCGGGAAGATAATGGCCTGTTGTCGGCGCCGAATTCTCCCGGTATCTGGCCGGTGAATGGCGACAGGACGTCAGGCTGACAGCAGCCGCGTCCCCCGGCTCTCTTTGTCCGCGTGTTGCGTTACTAATGGCTTGATAAGACGCAGATTCTACAGACGGAGGAGGATTGTGGGTTGTGGACTTTGCACTCGGTCGATGTCATCCTCAGGCTTGAAGCTTGACACCATCTTTCCTGTTTTGGTCAGGTTATTCAAAACGAACTGCGGTCGTGGGATTGTCCACAGACATCATTTCATGACGTATGGTGAACGCCAACATCTGCTGGAGCACACCTCCCAGTGTACCCAATGACAAGACTCACGTGGACGTTCGAGATCGAAAATAGTCGCTACGTCAAACTGTCAAGTGATTTGAATGACGGAGGGGCGCGATTATTCATGGGTCGTCCTCCCCCACCCCTCCTCTGCCGGTGCTGTGCGATAGGGGATGGTTATCGCCACCACGGCCACCATCACCGGCCACTGCTATCGCGGCCGTATCACCCGGCCCTGATAAGCCGAATCAAAGAGTCGGGAAAAACAAGGACCAGGGGTGGTCTCCAGTTGGTATCGGAGGTGTCGCCAGAGCATTGGACGTAGAGCACGGGAAACGTAGAGCATCGGATTTGATAAAGTGGGACAGCACAGAGACATGGCAAGGAGGAGTCAGGAGACAAAGGGGTGCAACTGCACATATATAAACGGATTGCCTCAGCGGAACTGGGAGGGGTTGAGTGAGAGCATTAGATGCTTGGCGATGATCAGGGAAAATTCCCAGGGAGTGATGTCTGACACCAATAAAAACACTGCAAAATATGCAATTGCTGTTAACCAGCACTGCGAGAGGAAAAAAAACGTCTCACGTGGTCACCATTGGCGACCGATACAAAACGTGCTCCAGGTTCACAAGACGCATGTCTGTAATTCTCCTGCTAATCTGTACTACTATTCGCTGGCCTGCCGCCCGCAATCCCTCCGTCTCGTCCGTTATCGCGCGACAGAGGTCTGTCGTCTGTCCTGATACCGGCCGCCATCCGTCTGCAGAGTCGATCAGCTGGTGCTCCCGGACCCACGACCCGACGACCCGGTCCCCGCCATCCGTCTCCCCCGCGGACCTCAGCGTCCACCCGGCATACCACCGCCGCCACCGCCGCCGCCACCGCCTCCGCCGCCGCCACCGCCGCCACCGCTGGGAAGCCACCGGCCCGATCAACCCCACCGTATGCAAACACGCTGTTTTGTCGGCGGTGTCTCCCACCCTCCCACTGATAAATAATCGGCTACTTGGCCGGGTCCAAATATTTCTATCCGTTCGTGTCGGGCGGGGCGGTGCGATCGGTGCCTCGGCGGGGGGCGGTCTCTGAGCCCGGCGCCCCGGCCCGCGGTGTCACTGACACCGTTCACAGCATCGATCACGACAATGCCTCAGATGCGTGTCCAGAGTGAGTGCCGAGGATTCCTGTGGGAATGTACTATCATGGCTGGAGGAGGTAGTATGGCAGGCATGTGACCAATGCCACACCAACTTTTAAGCTGGTGTGAGAGAGCCACGCCAACATTTCAATTGTTGTAATGTAAATATATTGGAGCATTTTGTCAGGCTATGCAAAATAGCAGCAATAGCACTAGCCATACCAACCAAATATCCTTTGACAACATCAACCTTGGAAGCGATTATCCACACATGTGTACTATCATACTTATCAGTTTCCTATCTCGGGATGTGAAGCAGAGAAACAGCGCTTTAATCGTATGTGATTGGGTTCGATATGCTCGAACGTTTTGTTTGCCAACTAGGAGGAATCAAATGATTTTACGTGAAACCTGAATCGATTTTAAGCATGACTACTAAGCAGAACTGGCATTTGGGTGCGTCACTTCTTCAGAAGATTTTATTGTACAGCAGATGAATAAATATGTTACGACGCCTTGCTCAAAGCGGCCCACCTTCCTTTCCACGAGACTTTCGATATCTGTCTCGATTTATTGCTTTAGGGCCGTCCCTGGGCGAAGCGATCACCTGGGCGGGCCTTACCGATTTCACCTGGAAATTTATAGACCTGGACAAGGCGTTTGATTGAGCGGGTGGCGGCGGCGGCGGCCCGGCGCGGGACCACGCGGAGCGACCGTCGTCTGGCCGGCGACCCCGGCTCGGAGGGCCGCCCACACCTGAAATATTGAATAGACATTGAATAAACACGAGGCGCGTCACCGGGCGGTCCGCTCGGGCCCCGATTGTTTACGATCGGGTCACCCAATCGCAGCGGCGGCGTCACGACACTGCCGGCAGCCTCTCTGCCAGGTCGTTTGATACGCATTCACGGCTGGGTGGGAGATGTGCGCCGATACGCGTCTGGCGAGTCGTGGGACGCAGCGCAGTCGGAATGCCCCGGTCAGATCGGATCGCGAGCCAGCCGTGCGGGCGTGACAGATGAAAACAGAAGACGGCCGTGTCACAGGCGATAGCGGTGATCGTCACAACGCACAGGCGCACGCAGGGATTGTGATTGACGGGAGGGAGCAGCGCGCAGGGATTGTGATTGACGGAAGGGAGCAGCGCGGAGTGTTGATTGGTGTCGCTAGTTCTGAATTGACAATAAGTTCACAGGAATGCGAAACAAGAGCTTGAAACAGTTAAAGTTCTGGGTAAATCGTGAAAGCATTTGATTAAACATTCTGTATGTTCTTTCCAGCAATAGACAAATGAACGTATCGTTAACAGGGCCAGGCATGTAGTCAGGATTTTGCTCAGGGGGCGGGGGGGGGCTCCTCGAAAGGCCCATTCACGAGCATTGAAAGGGCCCAGTAGAAGGGTAGGAAAAGGTCCGCTCCCTTCATACTGGCTAGGGGCCCATTTTACATGTTCATGAGCCCTTCTGACCCACACATGGGCCCTTTCGGTCTGGTCAGGGCCCCTCTGACCTGCACAAAGGTCTTTTAAACTTTTCAGGGATCCTCTGGTCTGGCCAGGGGCATTCCAGTCTGCTCAGTGGCCCTTTTGACCTGGTAAGGAACTCCGCTGGCTGTTTTTTGCCCTACCGACATGCTCAGGGGCCCCTCCGACCTTCTCAGGGGCCCTTCCGACCTTCCCAAATCCCAAGGACCCCTCTGACCTGCCTAGGGGCCCCTACGACCTGACCAGGGGCCATCTGTGCTGGCTAGGAGTTAATTCGACGTGTTCAGGGGGCCCTCTGACCTGCACTCAGGGTCCCTTTTGGCTTGCCTACGAACCACTCTGACATGCATAGGGCTCTTTTAAACGTCCAAGGGGCCCTTT
This sequence comes from Semibalanus balanoides, assembly GCA_014673585.1. Taxonomy (NCBI): domain Eukaryota; kingdom Metazoa; phylum Arthropoda; class Thecostraca; order Balanomorpha; family Balanidae; genus Semibalanus; species Semibalanus balanoides. The sequence goes on from VOPJ01012702.1 coordinate 21,194, forward strand.
GGTCTTTCAGAGAGGGCTCTGGTGGCCCTACAGGAATTGAGATGCTCTTAACTATATAAACTTCGCGTGGTGTTCTGATTCTTAAAGAGCCCATGATACTGCGCTTCGCGCAGTCTCGTCGGCCCTTTTCGGCACGCACAGCGCGCCGAAAAGGGACCACCGGACCTCCAGGGGGGGGGGGAGGACCCCCACTGCCCCCTCCTTGGCTACGTGCCTGAACAGGGTCATGTTCATATTGATTTTCGAAGCATTGCACGCATCCTGTTTTGAAAATGCAGGACATTTTGTCTGCCGTTCGCTCTGCATGCATGTAATTGTACAGCCTACTGGACTTAAACGTTTGCTTGAAATTCGTTCTTTTGCAAACCAAATAGAGTAAATGATATTTCATCTGAAACAGTATTTAACCAAATGCCAGTTCCACCGACCATATGCTGCCACCCTCATAGGAAAACCGATCCTGTAATTTTCCCATCCCGCTGAACATTTCACAAGAAACCGTCTGCGGACGCCTATGAAACTCAGGAAGACTCGCTCGTTTGGGGATTTTCAATTATTAGTTCAGCATGTGGAGCGGAAATAATGGAGGCAAAAACTTTAGTAAATGAAGAGTTAGTCAAATTAGGCAGGATGTGAGAAGTGGTTAGATGATATATGTCCATGAGGCCTGAATCGCCCACTGCTCACGAACAGTTCTTTGTATTCATGGTTTGTAGTCAGACTCGTGAGGAGGGCAGCTCTTTCTCGACGAGATGGGTCGTATCTCGTTGTCAGATTCCACCCACTATCATATCATATTCACATTTTCCTCCTACCAATTACCTTTCTTTGTGCTCATGTCGGCGTTAGTACTTTGATGATATTTATGAAGAGAAAATACTGTTATATTTACATAATGAATGGTATAAATAAGGATATCAAGGCCAATGAGTTTAACGTTATTTGTTTATGCGTAATGCTTCTTTAGATATAATTCCTCCACACACACAAAGATTACCGGCCACTCTCTGCGGAGTCGAGTCAGCTCGCCTCTCATTTCACTGCCTACCCATTTCCCGCCCAGGGGGCGAGAATGCCTTCAGGCGGGACATGTCTTGTGACGTCACGTTCGACGTGTTGTGACGCCAGTTTTTGTCGCGTTCCGCCCCTCGTTAATAGCCCAGGAACATCGGATAAAAACAGCAAAGTTGTGCTGTCGGCGCGTGGCGGCCAATTCTGGAAGTGCACCTCGCGCGTGTGCGCATTCAAAACTCTTAAAAACAAAAATACGCCTGAATACGTCACGAGAAAAAACTTAAATTGACCAAAGCTGCATGGCCGGACCAAAGTGTAACAACTGTGGGCTGGGACAGGAGCACGCCATTTGCGGGACACCACGCCGTCCTCCACTCGGACGGCATCTGGCGGAATGTCGTGCCATTGTTGTGATGGCCGGCTAACGGGCGGCGCTGCCATGACTGCGCCGCCTCTGTTTGGAATAATGATCCCTCTCGCCGACCCAGACGTCATTAGGGGTTAAATTTAACCTCGCCGGCGCGCTGTCAATACAGGCGCCGATCGCCGGTGATAGATTCCCCTCGCCAGCTGCCCATTTCTTTGGCGCCGATATTTTCCGTCCGTCTCGGGCGTCGCCGGCATTAGGAGGGATTACTGGCCGGGCCGGGCCGGCTGGCGGGCCCCGGGGGCATTACAGCTCGCTCGCGCGGCGCCTGTGCGTCTCGTCAGGGGTGGGCCGGCCTGTCCGGCGGGTCGGGGCACTGTGGACGCCTCCGGCTTCGTTTACCGGCCCCAGTCTCTGCCGACGGCTGAGGACGCTGGACGTGCCGCGCCTCTTGGAGATGGCCCGCACAAAGGATGGGCCGAGCGCGCCGGTCGTTTGCAGGGGCCGCATCGGAGGCTGACGGAGGCGAGAAGGGGTCGTCAGTCACCACACTGTCCTGTCACAGGCGATGTCAGGGCAGGGGATGTCAGGGAGAGAGTGGCTGTGGATGTGGATGTAGCGGAGGTTTAATAATTGGGAGGGGTTTGTCTTCAATGTGAGGAATATTGGCCATAGGCGTAGGAACGGGGGGGGGGGGCCGAGGAAGCCATGCCCCCCACTTTTCAGGCTGGGGGGCCAGCAATGTTAACTGGCCCCCCCCACACTTTTGAACGATTTATCCTCCTCCGGGAACCGATATTTGTTCGATATGAATGCTTTGAAGTTGTGAAAATAATTATGAATTTACATCCACGCAATACCATGACCCATTGACGTAAAAACGGCGAATTGAGGCGGCCAAAGGGCACTTTTTAAGTTGGGAATCCAACAATATTAACGGTTCTCTACTTTTGAATGATTTTGAATTATTATATCACTGATAAAGGTTCCATAAGAATGCCTTTAAAGTTGGCAGAATATTAAGTAATTTACAACTTCACAATCATAGCCGTAGGAACGGTGAATGGGGGTCCATGATCCCCCACTTTTTAGGCGGGGGGGGGGGCGGATGATGATAACTGGCCCCATCACTTCTGAGCAAGCTATCGATTTCTTCTTTTGGTTTTAGATGAATACCTTGGAGTTGGGAGAATAACTAGGTACTAAACTAGTTCACGACCTCGCGTAAGGAAGGGGACAGGGAACCTATGCCCCACTTATTATCCTGGGGGTCCAACGATAGAACCTCGGCTCCTCAGTTTTGAGCCATTTTACCCTTTTCGATCACTGACATTTGTTCGAGATTAACCCTCGCCCTACGGGGGGGGGGGGGCTGACAGCCCACCATTGCTAACTTCCAAACCAAGCAAGATAGAGCTACACGAAAAAACAGCATGTTTGCTTTGTCATGCGATAAATCTGATGGTATATCATTTTTTTGATGCAGGTTAATAGGTGACCTACCCAGGGTCAAAGGTGACCTTCCCAGATATAAGAATCGACTACGTAAAAAATAGTGATTTTGCTCAGACCGTCGTAATGATTAAAGTCATGAAAATAAAATTATTTGGTTAGCTTAGGTTGTTGGTCGTTGAATAGCTTATCTGCCCACATACAAACTTTTAGCTCTGGGTTATTTAATTAACCCCTTAGGTCACGGACATCGTCACCATAGAGGATATTGCTATGGGCGATTAGGATTAGCAGCCTCGACCGATCACGTCCAGAATGGCGATTAAAAACCTAAAATTAGAAAATGATAAATGCAAATAAAAAGGCATGTTCCTTAGACCAGTTTTGTTCTAACAAAATAAAAAATAAAAATTGGTTGTATCTGGCCAACAAAACCAATGAGTTAGTAATAATGATAATAATATATTAAAAAAAATAAACAAAATTCTGTGTTCACTACTCGGTCAAAATAGAGATATGCTTTTAAATTTTGTTTGGGTATTGTTTATAAATCAATTCTCATTCTTCACACGTATTCTGTTTTTTAAAATAATTGCAAATTTCGATTTGTAGTGATACCAAAACGTTTTGACTCTTTGGGGTCAAAAACACATTAGTTTTGGATTTGTCGAGATTACCATGTTAAAGAAAATATGATTTCATTTATTCCCGTTTTCATTTGTATATTGCTGCAAAACTCTTTTTCTATGATTTTTTCCCAAATAATTGTTTTTACAAACATACGGCACTAAACATAATTATCTCCAAAAACTACTGACCAGTGTCAATGATTTTTAGACAGCATACGTTATAATGTTGGTAAACTCTGTATTGTAAATTTAAGAGGAAAATGTGATTCATGTGTAAAAAAGTTATTTAAATAAAAACCTCAGGGGGGGGGGGGTTGTCAGGCCCCGTAGGGCGAGGGTTAATATTTTGAGTTGAGGAGAATAGCGATTTATTCATAACCCCGCAATGATTAAATCACAGCATACTTAAGAAACCGGGAGTTGGGGAGGGAGGCCAGGGCCCCGCGTTTTAGTCGAGAAGCTAAAATGTTAACGCACCCCCCTTTGAGCGGTTGCTCCCTCTTATACATCGCTGAGTTGATTCGGTATGTCTGCCACTTGCATGATTAGTTAGATTACACCTAAATTGGCACCGGCCAATATCAAAGCTTGTTAGAGTATAAACTTAGCAATGTGGAACCAGGGGACGAAGGCCCGTTTTTTAGACAGGGGGCCAACGACAATTAACCGCTCCCTCACTTTTGGTTAAATATCCTTCCGCCAGAGTGAAGTCTCCCACTCCGCCGCGCAGCTTCAATCGGGAGAGTTGCTAGATACATATCTACCCCTCCATCAACGTGAGTTTCGATCGCTTAGGCGCTCAATAATTTAGGTCCTAATAGGGATGGCCTGTGCAGATGGCAGCGGGCTGCCATTTCTAGGTCAGACTGAGCCAGTGTGCTATTCGGAAATGCCGAATACAAAATCCAGACTATCATACTTAGAAAGCCAGTCAAAAATATAGATATTCCTTTGATTTGGGTTTAATTATTGTTCATACTTTGTGCTATGATATATGTATTTCAGTTGTGTAATGTGTTTGAAAGTATAGACTTTTCGATTTCTTCTTTCCACATTTTTTTATAAACATATTTAAAAAACAAAATATGTAATGGAGAACCAAGTATAATGGACGATGCTAAAATAGAATAACATAGCAATATTATATTTTTGACTTACGTATAGCTCCCTAATGTTTTTAACCGATAAGTGTTTTTTTCCCGAAAACACGATTTTCCCCCCGAAAGAGTGCATTTTTAAGGCTAAAATACCAACAAAGGTGACCGTTCCAAATAAATGGAGAAAAAAAAATGTGCCCTTTTGCCAACAAAAAGATGCCCCACGGAGGCCGAAGAGATCCGCGTTGCTGCCCCCCCACTTTTCAAAACGTTCCTACGCCTATGTGCTTTGGCACCGCTGACCCCTGTATCTGCAATAAGTTCCAGATGTGGAGTTTATATTGTATAATTTGTTAATTGTTTCATTTTAGAAAGCAGTATTTTGAAGATTTGCGCAAGCCAAACATCAACTAACTAAACATAATGTGATCCTTTTGCTTAACCGTCGCCCGGGTAGGGCATACTACCTACCTGACCAGGTAGAGGGGGGGGGGTACGACCCGTTGGCGTTTCACCCCTAATTGAGCTAAAGATTCGATTGAAAAACAAGCGTGATGCTTTTGGTGGGAGAAAACCGCTGATATACCCGAGCATAAGATCATGGGTCATCAGGTGACCTCTGAGATTATGTCAATGACCCGGATACCATCAAATTTTAAATGTGTAAAAATTGAACACTAGTCAACTAACATCGTGAATGAACATTATCTATATTAACAACGAGCTGAAAAAAGCATTTAAGTACTCATAAATTTGCAAAGTACTTTTCGATGCCGTTGTTTTCTGCGTGGAACACTAAAGCGTTTTAATTTGAAATAAATTCAGCTAGACATATTGACTTGCTGAAAATCAACATTCAAACCATAAATAGTGACGGACCAAACTGTTCGTCACCATATTTAACTACATTTTTTTTCTATTTAATTTGTGAAATATACAAGATGTTATGCTACTTTTAAACTGACGCGCGATCAATTTGGTACCATACATATGTCATATAAAAATGTAGATTAATAAATACAGGGTTATTATTTCCCTTTAAACAAGCTCGTCTCCTCCCCCCTGCATGTGGAAAAGGGTCGCTTGTTTCTATTTAACCATGTATCCTCTGGAAAATAAACCAGGACAACGTGTCATATATCTGTGTTTAAAACTTTACCAGTGCGCTCATCGTTAAATGCTGTTTGTCATCATTATGGGAATGTGCCCGAGACAAGACCAGTCCGGACGAAGCCCAACAGACAGTTCCTCTCCTGCTGTCTTCTCTCCTGCTGTCTCCTCTCCTGCTGTCTCTCCTGCTGTCTCCTCTCCTGCTGTCTCCTATCCTGCTGTCTCCTATCCTGTTGTCTCCTCTCCTGCTGTCTCCTCTCCTGCTGTCTCCTCTCCTGCTGTCTCTTCTCCTGCTGTCTCCTCTCCTGCTGTCTCCTCTCCTGCTGTCTCCTCTCCTGCTGTCTCCTCTCCTGTTGTCTCCTCCTATCGTCTCCTCTCCTGCTGTCTCCTCTCCTGTTGTCTCCTCCTCTCGTCTACTCTCCTGCTGTCTCCTCGCCTGTTGTCTCCTCCTCTCGTCTACTCTCCTGCTGTCTCCTCTCCCGGTTTCGTCTTCTCTCCCGCTGTCTCATCTCCTGTTGTCTCCTCTCCTGTTGTCTCCTCTCCTGCTGTCTCCTCCCCGTTCCTCTCCTGCTGTGCTCCTCTCCTGCTGCTTCTCCTCTCCTGCTGTCTCCTCTCCTGCTGTCTCCTCTCCTGCTGTCTCCTCTCCGCTTCGTGCCTGTCCTCTGCTGTCTCTGGGCCATCATCTCATCCTCCCCGAATAGCGAGTGGCTGCCTCCCCCGCGCGGCGTGTGCGCTCCGGCAAGTTTCCATGGACAGGCCGCCTTTGTGGCCGGCTGTAAGAGAAGCCCGTCGGATCCGTGCCTGCTGTCTTGCGTCTGTTCCGCCCCGTCGAGACCGACGTGCCCCCGACGCGCTATTATCCCTCTCCTGCCTGTGAGGGGCGTGGCAGGCGACGGGCGCCGCCGCCGCCACCGCTCTCGATGGCCGCCGGGCGACCGACGCGCGACCTGAGGGTGACCTTGGGTGACCTTGGGTCAGAGCGGCGCGCCGATCGCTGTGTGTTTCCAACATGGCGGCCGTCATGGTCGGCGGCGAATGATGCGCAGCCGGGGAACAATCGCTCCTGGCGGCGACATGACGCTGGTGGCAGCCTCCGCTGCCGACCGAAATAGACGGCTGATACACCGCCGTTGTCCAAACATCAGAAAAACAAGAGGGGAGCCAAGAGTCGGCGAAAAAATAGCGGCTTGGATGCGTCGATAGCCGCCAGATGGGGCCTGGCATGAGGAACGGGACTGTGACGCGCTCGGCTGTGACTGCGGCTGTCTGTGGCGTCAGACAATGTAACCTCACAGGCCACAGGCAGGGTTTACCTACAGGTGCGGTGGTTCGCTGTAACTATCAACACCGGCCATCTGAATTAGTACCGAGAACTGAATGTGTAAATCTCGCTGCGGTTAGTTGCCAACTTGCCATTACACGTATTCATGACTGACAACAGTTTGTGATGTGCAGCAATGGTCGGAACACGTTCCACGAAGCCATACTCCTCGTGTGTCATTGTAACTAGCCTTGCCCAGTTATCTTGCTGTAAAATCGGGAGTGAGTTATTGTATAATTGCATTAACTTCATGACGAGCAATACACAATTGTTATGTAACGCTTCATAGTATCGGTCTGGTTTTCGGTCAGCAGTCTGTGCTCGCCGTGGGAGGTCCGACTGCATTCCGAGAATCGGGATGTCATCCGCCAGATTCGCACAACAAAGTCCTTAGCTCGCCTCGAAGGCCTCTTATCTAGGTCGTTAATCAGTTATTCACATGTGCCGGCCGCGTGGAGGATTGTGTCGAAGCGGACTGAGAGGGCGCCAGGGCAGCGCTGGTGGCCAGCACGCTGTGCTCCTCCCCTTCATCAAACGAAATCGAGGGCTCGCGTCCGCTCAACGGCGTCAAAAGCACGTCCGTACGAGTGGGGCGGGGCAAAAACAAGGGCGGCTGCAGACGGGCGGTTCATGGAGCAGGTGTTTGCTCAGACGGCTGTGACCGCTCCGGAGTCGGAGTCAGAGTCAGCCCCGTGTCCGTCCGACTCTGCCCGACTCTGCCCGGAATATGACCGCCGTGCCAATCATCAGTCCGAGGTGGACGGTGACGGTGAAAACAAGAGTCCGGAGTGATAACTCAGGGTTCGAGCACGACTTCTGTAAACTATGGTTGTTGTATTGCATATATGGTTAGGTACTTCAGATCAAGAGTGGACAGCAAAATAAATGTTGGAAATCTAAAAAGGTAAACGAAATTTTCAAAATTATTGTATTTCATTCATCGTGTATTCTGCACCTGCTTAAATGCGGTAATGTGTAAAATATCGATACCATCATCCAAACCATACGATATGGCAACTTCGAAAATATCACATTCATTTTGGGGACATGACCAGATTTGCCAGCTCCCAGATTGACCAGCAGGTACACGTGCTGCTGAATTCGGGCAGGGTTTTAAGCCTGGTGTGTCAGTGTTGGAGCAAGTGCGCCGTTTATTCGAGAGCAAAAAAAGAGAGAAAAAAACGGAATACCGCACAGGGAAGCTCGCATACACTTATGTGGTAACTCAAAATACATACTTCAGGCCTAATAGGGCTGGAAAGCGAAGCTAATGACTATGAGTTATTGCGTTGCAGAGATACACACGTGTGCTGCAATGCATTCTCCGGACGTGTTGCATGGTGTGCTGCGGGACAGTATAACTTTTCACGAGACTGCAACCTAGGCTGGCAGATAGCCTCAGCCGTGAGGCAATAGTCTGTGAGGCCTGCGGAGACGTGGAGAAAAACTCTCCACGCTGCATGCAACATTGTCTGGGTTATTTGGCGCTATAATGTTGTTACTTACGTCAGCAGATAACCCAGGCCAAATGATGCCGTGGGCTTTAGAAGACTAGTATGTCACGTCTTAACCCTATTCCCTTCGGGCGGCCAGAATTACGTTAACCTGCGGGGGCAGATTCAGCCTCCCTAGAGACCTCGAAAACCGCCCTGCTTATTTAAATGGGACGAACACCATTCAATTTGTCGTGACGTTTTTTAAATCCGGAAATTGCTTTTTTGTTTAAAAATAGGGGCCAGGGGGCCAAAGATACAATTTTTGTTTTGTTTTTTGAAAGGTCATTGTTGCCATGTGATCGACATGTTTTAATGCACAAAACCGTTTTCTGAGCTTCCAGATGTCCGCCCCTGTAGCATCAGTCGGGAGACGCTGGGCTCTGACTATCTCAGGAATTACGCTGCCACAGCCCGGGTTCGAGTCGCTTCGGCGCTCGCTAATTTGCTCCTGACTGGGATGGCCTTGCGGCCCGGTGCAGCGGTCGCTACTCAAGCCAGGTGACGTCAGTGAGCGGGAGGACCGGTGTCCAGGTAATTTCGCGCACGTAAAAACTTTCGTCAAAATTCTGCCGACCAAACAGTGGGAATGATATCGATCGGGTGTGGGGTCAGGGCCTGCGCAACAAGCTCTGCTTAGCGTGGGTCCTGACCTCGGAAATCCATCCATACAAGACATTCAGACAAAAAAAAAAAAAAATCATAGTCTTTAATATATGAAAGGGTCAAGTCCAAAAATATAAAAATCATAGGCGTACCTACTCAAGGATGAAAAATGTATGTTTTTTAATACATGCTGTTCGTGAGTGCTTGGGAGGATAGGAACGTCACATGTGGGCTTTGTTGCTGTAATTTGTTAAATTTAATATATTGTGCATAGGCGGATTCAAGTAAACAACGTGGGGGGCACCATGTGCGGAACGCTTTTTATAATTTTATTTATTTGAAGTTAGGCCTAAATTGACGGAGGATATTGCCTCCCATTTTATGTACCTGAGTGAGCCTCTGTCCCCAAATATGTATAATCCAAGTATGTATGATGTATATAGCAGTGATATAGTTTCTGATGCTTTTATTTCACCGCAAACTACGAAGGCGCATATATACGAAGGAAGTATGCGCCGCACAACCGCATTCGTGATGACCTCCACACTCACAGAACATGAGTCTGGAGCCGCCTCTGCTTGGCATATTTTTTCAAAATTTTGACACAGCACGTGTCATTAATATCTAGGAAAATTCCGAAAGTTTTAAGACAATAGACGTAACGGTTCAGGAGAGGCGGGCGAAAAACTACCGGGGGCGGAGGCGTGGCAAAATCTACCCCCGCAGGGAATAGGGTTATTTGCTGACTTGAAAGAATACTGAATGTTTCTGTCTCAAATATGATTACATTTTCATATTTCGGGCCTGCAATGTGTTAATTTCTCATGCTCAGCACATTTTAAGGATGTTAGATACAATTGCCGGTCGATATTCTGCTCATTTTTATCATATAGATCGGAATGCAGACTGCAGTGCGCTAGGACACATGTTTTAATCTAATCAGGAACTGATATAACTAAACGTTGAATATAAAAAAATGGAATCACCATTTCCCATTTGTGTTGTTTCCTTAAACACCCCTGGTTTTCCAGGATCACCTTTTTGAGAGATAATCGTAGACTCCTTTCTCCTAGCTCCGCCAGGCACTGACTGCGCTGTAGCTCAGCGGTACCTCCCCTTCCCCGTCTCTCTGCAGTGTAGTCGCGGTACCTCCCCCTTCCCCCTCTCTATCTGCAGTGTAGTCGCGGTACCTCCCCTTCCCCGTCTCTCTGAAGTGTATCGCGGTACCTCCCTCCCGTCCTCTGTGCAGTAATACGTCGCGTACCTCCCCTTCCCCGTTCTCTGCAGTGTAGTCGGCGTACTCCCCTTCCCCTCTCTATCTTGCAGTGTAAGTCGCTGGGTACCTCTTCTTCCGTCTCTTCTGCAGTGTAGTCGTCGGTACCGTTCACCTTCCTCCGTCTCTCTGCAGTGTAGTCGAGGTACCTCCCTTCCCCGTCTCTCTGCCAGTGTAGTCGGGTACCTCCCCTCCCCGTCTCTGTGCAGTGTAGTCACGGTACCTCCCCTTCCCCGTCTCTCTGCAGTGTAGTCGCGGTTACCTCCCTTCCAGCCTCTCTGTGCAGTGTAGGTCGCGGTATCCTTCCCCTTCCCCCTTCTGTGCCAGCTGTAGTCGCGGTCACCTCCCTTCCCACGTCTCTCTACAGTGTAGTCACGATACCTCCCCTTCCCCGTCTCTGTCAGTGAAGTCGCAGTAAACCTTCCATTTCCCGTCTCTCTGCAGTGTAGTTGCAGTACATCTCCCTTCCCGCGTCTCTCTGTGGCAGTGTTAGTGCGTACCTCCCTTCTCCCGTCCTCTCTGTCGCAGTGTAGTCGCGTGTACCTCCTTCCCCGTCTCTCTGTGCAGTGTAGTCGCGGTACCTCCCCCTTCCCCCTCTCTATCTGCAGTGTAGTCGCGGTACCTCTTCTTCCCCGTCTCTCTGCAGTGTAGTCGTGGTACCTCACCTTCCCCGTCTCTCTGCAGTGTAGTCGCGGTACCTCCCCTTCCCCGTCTCTCTGCAGTGTAGTCGCGGTACCTCCCCTTCCCCGTCTCTCTGCAGTGTAGTCGTGGTACCTCCCCTTCCCCGTCTCTGTGCAGTGTAGTCGCGGTACCTCCCCTTCCCCGTCTCTCTGCAGTGTAGTCGCGGTACCTCTACTTCCCCGTCTCTCTGCAGTATGAGCTGATTGGGTTATCAGTCAGGCGTAACCAGAGGAGCCGCCAACACCAGGGTTAATACCCTCGGTGATAGCTAGCTTTATGGTGTCGGCAGACATGTCCGGGTATTGAGTGGTCGCTATTTGTCCTGTCAGCGACACTGGAGAGACTGGGGGAGACATAGACAGCAGGGTGGTAATATCGTGTTGATAAAATTAGGATTGAGGCTATGACACCAACTATTTGTGTACATCTATCGATGGTTTCGAGAAGGTACTGGGATTTCCTGAACCAGCAGGTAACTAGTTATTATAAAATTCGTCCCGTTACCGTAAACCGTTACCCGTAACGTGAATAGATCCCACAGCATTTCGTGCTAGCTTGAACGACGAAAAAAGTAAGTATCCAACCAGACATGCTGGTCATGTAATGGCACCCATCGCTTTTCTCAATCGGCCGCCAATTGAATGAGAAATCAGACGATAAATCACCAGAGAGCGTCCGTCTGGCAGCCCCAGAGTTACCAGACGATCGGCGACGCCGGCGACGCGCTCGTAAACCGGCGAGATGCGACCAATCACGGCGCGTACGATGCATTACGACACATCTTACGACGCGTTACGGCGCGTTTTTGTCGCTCCGTGATCCGCTGATATCACCTGGTATCACATTCCCGGCCGTGGTAAAGCCACCTGTACGGGTGCGGGGCTGGTCGTAAAGGGTGCCGGTCGAGGGGGTGTAGCGGACTGGGGCGGTGGGTCGGCGTCAGGGTGGTCTGGAGGTGTGTGGTTCCCTCGGCAGTACTCTGTCCACCTATACTGGCCTATATTTAGAGATCAAGGACGACAGGATGAACTTATGAAGCCAATTCAAACTGAAATAAATTGATTCTTCTTGCCTCTTGGAATGACGAGACTAAGGTTCCACGTCATGTGTGAACGATTGACTGACGGAAGCTTGCATTATTTTTGCGAGGTCCTACTCTTACAATGTAGAAACACGTAAATTTTGCTCAAAATAATCACTACTTGCAACTTTGTATTGATGCCAGGATGTTAGATACAATTACCGGTCGATATTCTGCTCATTTTTATCATATAGATCGGAATGCGGAATGCGTCGGCAACCATAAGCATTGCCAATGGTCTACTAAAGCAAAGTGTGAGCTGAATAAATTCCTTATCATGGCCTCGTCCATACGCAAAACCGTGCAATACTTTACGAGACCAGCTTGAGCGAGGACGTTTATCACAGCGGAATGGTGAGCCTATTCGTCATCGGGGTTTGGTGTAGGATTCCTCCCAACACATCCTCTTCTGAGGAAGTCGCTGGTAAGGCACTACCAAGTGCCCTTTGACCCCAATGTTTACGCAATGCGTGGGCCGACTCACTATGATTAATGAACACAATTACGTGCATTACCATTCATGACTTATTCTATCTAGCGGCGGCCGAGATTACAATCATCACATAACGCCGATTCACGAGTTCTGGAGGAAGCCATGGCAGAAGTCCGTATGTTCTGTCGGTTACCGGATGATGCATCTGAGCTCACCGACACGGAGCTATGCTGAACCATTTGGGCGTAGTTATCGGTCAGTTCGGCGGTCAAATGTCGATTGAGTGCCCTTGCATAACAATGACCTTACTGTGTTGTAGGTATATTACCGGATCAGGTGAAGAGCAGGGTTTTGGTGGATTTGTTCATTATCTTCCAGGATCGTAGAAAGCCTCCACTCCGATCTAGAAATGATGCAAAGTATTTGGAGATCTTTCGTATAAGACAAGTATTGGAATGTTTTTGCGTAATGGATAAGGAAGAGGAAGAAAACAGACCAGATGCATCATATAAAGTAACTGTATTTCCGGGAACTGCAATCATTGACATTGAGTCACCACTAGTAATGCAATAAGTAGGACAAGCCATTCGTGCACAGGAACAATACGAAATATTTGAGTTTAAACCACCCAGCTACAAAACATGATCAGTAGTAGACGTTTTAGCTGCCTAGCTCCATGGGCCGTAGGCACTCGTGCCGTGTAGGTATACTCATGATTCATCATACGCACTGGAGGGCGATTCGATGTCGAGGCGCGGCACCGGCCCTTCCCGCCGGCAGATTCAGACTCAGATTCAGATCGGCCACCTAAATAATCTGATATTGCGCCGGTTCAAGGGTCAGACCCGCCCGATTTCCTCGGAATCTATTTGGCCTTTGTGTGCGCGGTCGACTTTTGTTTGCCCTGACGGTTTGTTTTGTGCGCGCAAGACAATAGAAAGGCATAATTAACTACCTCATACGAACAAAGCCCTGTTGGGATAGGCATGATGTACTCTGGTAATCGAGATATGAGGTATGTAAATGAGGATGAGTATTTTTGAGGCGGTTGGCGCATCAGATGCATACGCGGAGAATGTGAAAGCAGCTTACTCAGCAAAGACAATATTCTACATAATAATATACTCAGCAAATACAGTATTCCACATAACTGATAAAACCATTTATATTTATCTCCTATTGTGAGCTCATGTAGCACACACATGTGACTGTGAGCGCACTATAACCAGTATTGCCCGGGACGTCCCCTAGGTTACTGCCGGAAGTGGTATTTCTGCTGCAGACAACGTTCCACTAATGGCCATTTCGGAGTCCCTGAGGAACAGATACTGGCCATTAGCTACGCTTAGCTCACGCCTTCCGAGTCATCGGGAACCCTGAGTAGTGAGTAATTTCTCTTCTTCCCCGATCTATTTATGGGTTGAGCAGTGAGCACTGGGACTTCTGTGAAATGGGACTGCGGCAGCGGATTCCGATCGCAAGCACTGCTGTTTCTTCTCTCTGCTGACTCAGTGCTGGCCGCTGGGTACTATAACGGTTCAGGATTCACAAAAACAGTACATATCAGACGTAGACAAATAATGAAGCCTCGATGATGATAATGCTGGGATGCCTTCCCATGCCCTCCACACTTGTTCAATTCAATATGAATATAAACAAATTGCGTGTACCCAAAACAATTTCATTCAGTGATTCGTTTTCAATGACCACTTATCCATTGTCTAGCTCAAATCACATGACCGTTCCCAGGCTGGTTAGCCTCAACGGGAATGACTCTACGAATCGGCCGACTGGGCGCCGCGCTGGTATTGTATGACCATTTCACGGCCCTCAACTCAGCTCGGCGTGCACCGTCCGGTCACATGCGCAGCCTCTGCCACCCCTTCCGCCGGCGCCGTCTTCAATTAATGGTCGCTCCGCGGTGTGATTTGTTCCACATTTCCGCGGCCGTAGCCGGGTCGTTGTTATCGCGGCGCCACTGCCGACGCCGCGTGTAATGCCGACTAGCTACGGCGGCGAACAATGCGCCCCTGTTTATACCCGCGCCGCATTGGCCGCCGCGCGGCTCGAATGTCGCGCGCGGATAAATAAATACGGCACCGACCGGGCCCGGTGGGCGGCCCCGCACCGGAAGGGTACGGCCCGCGTACCACCCGGTCACCAACCCCAGCACCGGCTACACAGGTCACACGGCCTCCCTCCGCTGGCTGTCATCTTCTGGGACGGCGTTCAGTATTCAACAGCTGGAACCTTCGTGTTCTTTTTTATGTTTTGGTTAACACCTTTTAAATGTTGAACGGATTGTATTTGGCTCGTGCTCATTGCTGGATAGGTGATTTTAGTCGGTAATCGACATAGAAGCAAGACACACCCGATTTAGTTAAAGGACACTGCCACCTTAAAGGGGATAAAGTTTCACCTTAACATAGGGTTTGAGTTGAAATAGCCAAGTTGTGGCGACTGCTCGAAAATGACTTGTTGACGCTTTCACTTTTCCAAGAAACCTCTTAATTATTTAATATTCAGTCCTAAAAGTCGGGAACGGGTAATACCGGTAAATCAAATCGCTGATTGGGCTGATTTTGGCTGAGTTGACAGCATGACTTAATGAAACGCACAGATGACGTAAGAACTTGGGAAAGTGTAAGTGCTCGGACAAAACATACTGTTTAGTTTATTTCATTCTTCTTATTGTAAGAATGAACTTTGTCAGGTAATGCTATGCATAGTGATTTTGATGTTTAAATCTTCTATAATTTTTTTCTTAACAACGTTCTGTAGCGTATGCGTAGCGTTCAGCGCTGCCTGAACGTTCCAGGCTCGCGTACAAATTGTTGATCTGTTCCCACTCACCGATCCCACCTCGTATCTACCAGTACGCGCGTGCCGCTGTTTGATTGACCGCCCGCGGCGCAGCCGCCCGCTGAGTGATAGGAGCCGACCGGCGAGACCGGGTACGCCAGTGAACGTGTAACCGTGCATGACCTTTGTACGCATAATCCATCGACGGACCCAGAGCAACGGACAGTGAGCGAGCGATGGCAGACACTCACTTTCATAGTGAAATACTAATAGTCGACCGAATCCTATTTAAAGGAAGTACTGTGATGTTTTTCAAAGCGTTGTATTTTCCGGCATCTTCAACCAAGTAACTAGGCAAAGTACACCAATGCATACGACACTATCCCTCACCAATCGATGACGTCTGCGTGCTTCTCAGCCAGCTGATTTCGCATTAACTTTATGAGCGAAAAAAATATGATTATCACCAATAAATTGACCATTTTAATTTGTTTTCCGTAAATATACGGTTTCTTTGACTTACTAGTAATATGATACTTAATTTCTTGTTTTCTCTTTCATCATTTCTGAAGCTTTTTTCTCTTTTGTTTTGCAAGGTGAACTATTCCCCTTTAACAGTAGATTTGAGTTGAAGATAGATTCAACGTGCTAGGATGCCTTTAATTAATGTATAGTATAAGTTAAAACAAACACCGAGGTCAAATCACAAATTAATTTGAGTTTTGGTTTTGAAAATCTGTATTTGTAACATTCCCTGCAGTCCCCAGTGGTATTTGACAGTCCTAGTTCCCAGTGTATCCTGATCCGATGGTCGTCATCTTTACTAAATGCTCGATGATAATCGACCTTGTTTTTCATTGGGCCATACATTAGTTGTAACATATCGGCAGCGCTAAAGGTTTTCTTTTCCGAAATTCCTTTAATACTGAACCTTCATCAAGCCAAAATATTAAAACTTAACTTCTTTATGAAATTGAGCAACTGTTTGTGCAAATAACCAAATGCATAATCGTGGTTCGGCAGACATTCCCTTCATATTTAATTAATCACCACAACGCGGGCGTACATTTTAAAACTTTTGGGAAAGATGAGCAGTGTACCCTTTTAAGCCATTTGTCATCCATTAGGCCCTAACATCTCACGAGCATCAAAGATGAGGTGCCGCTGTGAACGCTGTGAAAGTCCGTTCGGATTCTGACGCCATCGTTTCTCAACGACAGAATCTGAGCGCATGACTGGCGACTACACAGGCCATATTAGAAATGCGATCTGACACCTATCTCGAATAGTCCAGGGTGGCAGACGGACGTGGCATGATGTCATGCGTACAGCTGCCTTCCTTCCCCCCAGTGGTCCGATCAGTCCCTGTCGCCCTGCTGCCGGCGTCGGCGGCTGCTTCATCGGCATAGACGCGCAGAGCCGGGAGGGGGAGGGGGGAGGTGTGGGGGCAGGGCGGCCCCTTGGTCGCCGGTCGGTGACGATGCCGAGTCGGGAGGCCGAGAGAGGGTCAACAGGTAATTAACGAATGTGAATGTGATGTGACGATGCCGTTTGCAGGCAGCTGAAACTGGACTGGCAGAGGCGATAGAGCTGTCTGACTGACAGTGGGGCGCATTGTTAATTTAAATTATTCGCTCACGTCCTATAAACCATGAACTCTAGCTGTACAGACCATGATTACCTCCATATCGACCAGAGTTGCACTCCATCACCCTCTGAAGTAACATGCTACAGCTCATTCCGACACCCGTGGCGGCGGGGTACCAACACAACTATGGCCCTGATCTGTTATGTGCTCTGTAGCCGTTCCGCCGCTCTCCATACGCCCAGAGGTATGTCGTGACCCGTGAATGACCTCCCCTGACCTCGCATCGCATAGCCGTAAGTTGGTCATCAGTTAATCCTGCCTTTGATGATCAGTGGTGTGGCAAAGAAGTGATCCGACAGCTTTATAACAACACTGGTCACAAGCTAGTGGGAGAGAGAGAGAGAGAGAGAGGGAGAGAGGGACGAGAGGGATGAGAAGGAGAGAGGGAAAGAGAGGGGGAGAGGGAGCATAAATGCAGAGAAATGAGAGAATGAGAGAAGGAAGAGAAGGGAGAGAGAGAGAAGGAGAGAAGGAGAGAAGCGAGAGAAAGGAGAGAAGGAGAGAGGAGATAAGGAGAGAGGAGGAGGAGAGAAGGAGAGAAGGAGAGAAGGAGAGAAGGAGAAAGGAGAGAGAGAGAGAGAGAGAGAGAGAGAAGAGAGAGAGAGAGAGAGAGAGAGAGAGAGAGAGAGAGAGAGAGAGAGAGAGAGAGAGAGAGGAGACGAGAGAGGCAGAGAGAGCAGAGGCAGAGCGCAGAGGGCAGAGGCAGAGCAGAGGCAGAGGCAGAGGCTAGAGGCAGAGGCAGCAGGCAGAGGCAAGAGGCAGAGGGCAGAGGCAATGAGGCGAGGCAAGAGGCAGAGAGCAGAGGTCAGAGGCAAGAGGCACGGAGGCAGAGGCAGAGGCAAGAGGCAGAGGCAGAAGGCAGAGGCAGAGGCAGAGGCAGAGGCAAGGCAGAGGCAAGAACTAAGGGAGGCCGACAGATTGGGGATAATTTTACACTGAACTGACTGAACTGGAGGACATTCTGGCTCGAAGGACGGATAACGCGACACCTGTGACGTTATGTAGGTCGATACCGGCTTAGGTAGGGTGCGCTGACCGTCGGCCAGTTTCATATAGCTGAATCCACAAACCTACGAACCTTATAATGTGAAATGATGCAAATATAAGAAAACAAGTGTTTCTGATTGCTTTTTTGAAGGACTTGAAAACATAACTGATGAAATAGAGTTAACTCCAGCCGCAGTAAAACTGCGAGGAGTTAGCCCTTGGTGATTATGTATAAGCGCTGAATTTGGGTACCTAACAACACATCATTCCACTTCAAAATAGTTAAAATAATGCATAAAATTCCTCAAAACAAACTAACGCCAAAGTTAGCTTCAAAGGCCTGCTCAAGGTGCAATTGTTTCGCGCGTGGTGGTCTCTGCGCCACCCATCTCTAAATACCGTTCTTCGTAAGACACCAGCATCGTAAAGTCCAGTTTACAGGGCCCACATACGCACTCTGTGTCCTTGTGGCACACTCCGGGGTCCAGATTGGGTCATCCCACAACCGAGAAATCGACCGGGCCAGGCGCCAAATTAGCCGGTTTAGTCCATCGAGCGGCGGCGTGATGACCAGCGCCGCAGCCCGGCCTGGTTAGAGAGATGCCAGATTGTGCCGTAAAACATCCGACGGCAGTCTTCTGATTGAGCCAGCCACACGCTGTTTTACACCGGCCGCAGCGATTTTATAGAGCTGTTTACCAGTTTCATCGGTTCGTCTTCGGGTAGGCCCGGGATAAAAATAAAGATGTTGCTTGACCGCCACGGAAAACAGTAAAATTTAACAAGAGTCAATCTGAAAGTACTTTGGGCCTATCGAAGGTGACAAAAATGGCAAAACTAAAAACCAAAAAGTATTGCTGTGATGTTGTTTAACTTTAAAGACAATTACGAAAGCAAACTTCAGGGAATTGCATTAACGTCTACGCAAAGATATATGTAATTTGAAAGTGTATAGTTAACATGATGCACACACGTTAAGGTAAAAATGTTGGCGGCAAAAATTGAACATTTATAATAAACCATCGTAAATAAACGCAGTTATTTTCGTTTTAATAGTAAAACGCAGCTCAATCTCCCAGTGCGAGACAAATGTGCGCGAGTTTTTAACACTTCCTCTGGAATCGGCAGGTGGGGTGCGCCGGGTGCGACAACTTACACCAGCCACTGAGCGTGAGACATTATTTCATATCAATTGTTTCCGCTTCGGGCTGTTTTTGTAGCCACTCCCGGCTGAAATGGTCATTTAAAGCACCTAAAAACGTGCCTAGTTCCGATTCCGGTGGCGAGACCGCCGCTCGGAGACGCTGGGCGAACGTTGCGATCACATGTCCAATAATTGCTGAGAATGTTTCCAATGAAGACGTTCTCATGGCTAACTGAGCAACTTATCGCCGCTTGGGAAGTCATGTTTGACTTAAATGAATCACACTCGCTTTATGTGTTTTCTTGTCGGATTTTACGGGCAAAGAAGTTTGTTATACTTTAGTGAAGGGGTTTCTTTAAAGGAACACTGAATGCAAACAGTTGTTAATTACAAGAAAACTATTGCATGCGTTTCAACTAAAATGCATATTATATAAGCAACTGCTTCTTAAAAACACATTAAAAAAAGACTACGGTAAAAAGACTTCGGTCTACTTGTATATGCCAATAACAAACACGCCTCAACATTGAACGGGTTGCAGATTGGACGCCTATCATCTATGCAAGTGATATTTTTTGCTTAACTTTTGTAATGGTGAAAACAATGAAAATGACGCAGCTATGACATATTCACTAGGTATACCTTTTCCTTCCCTTGAATGCTGGCAGCAAGCTTTAATTTGACAGCAAAGGTAATGCACAGCTTTTCATCCCGCTGCAATTGACTCACATATTGGCGACTTTCCATCTCCGTCCGTTGGCCTGCCTGTCCAGATTTCCTCCATTGGAGAAAGCCTGTCCAGATTTCCTCCATTAGAGATTGCCTGTCCAGATTTCCTCCATTGGAGACTGCCTGTCCAGATTTCCTCCATTGGAGACTGCCTGTCCAGATTTCCTGCATCTCTCCCCAGCAGAGCGCGCTGACTCTCAGCTGTCCCCCACCGGAAGCGGCGCGGCGGGCCAGCCTCGCTGCCGGTCCACCCTGCCCTTGTGTGTGACGCGGCGCTCGTGTCGACGCCACGTGCCGCTGTTTAGGGGCGTCTGATCTCCCCCCAGTCAGGTGCAGGGTGCTCTCAGCTACCCCGGCAGCCCTCTATCCCGCGGCAGACCGTGGCAGGCGGATTTTTACCGGAGTGACGCTCCAGTTCTGCGTCCGGGGCCGACTCGGCGTCCGGGGCCGACACAGAGGTCGAATGGATTTCTCCTGGGGTTATCATGATAGACAGACGCAGATAGAAGTCCAACAATGTATGCTAATGAAGCTGAGATGGCTGCTTTGATTGCTCCGTAGTACATCACTCGGCGAAGCGAAGGATGAAGATTGGGGATCGACTAGGCAGGCAAATGCAGATTTGTCTGATACCAGCTTATTAGGGAACTTAGTGAAAAGGTCCCTTTCAACTGCATATTGTTTCCCTGTTCAATATTTTAAAGACGCCAAAAAAGAGCTCCGTATCGCTGTGGTTTTGCCTTGAATTTGCAAGAAAGTAGTTATTCTGGTTTTATTAATTTAGGCAAAATAACATACCTTAAAACAGGAGCGTCGCCTCAATATTTTGCGTGGGGCAGCCAGGTGTGTGTGTGTGTTTTTTTTTTTGGGGGGGGGCATCAAGGTTGATCAGTCCTACTATCCTTATGCTGACGCTTAAAATCTTGCTAACATAGGGCAAGGTGAAACGATCTTGGGGGGACCAGGCCTTCCAGCCCCTCTCCCACACGGTGGCGATGCCCCTGCTGTAAAATACTTTCGAAAATGTATCGTTCGTCATTATTCTCATCTTTCCGCACCCTACTCATGTGTTGTTAGAACATAGGACGTGAGCCTATGTCGATATGTTTTCATTTTATACTACGCAAGTACGCAGGATGATGTGATTTACTTGACAGTCATTAGTTTTCTGGAGGCCGCCCACTTGCTAAATCCGTCCAGTTCGCTGCAGACAACTCTACATCTGCAGCGAGACAGCCGCCGTCGCCGCACCGCCAGCCACCCGCAGTCGCAAGCTAACACGAGTCGGGCCGGCATTATGCATAATCGCGTTGGTGGCGGCCACCACGTCGCGGAGGCGGCGGCCTCTGCGGCAACACCTCGAAATGACGAGCGGCCCGCTCGCCGCTACCGCCCCCCCCGCCCGCGCACCGGGAAGAATGTGTACGATCCAGGTCGGTTGTATCGGAGGCGCGAGCACGGCGAAAGTTCAGTCATCGTTTGAGGATTCACCGCCCTAGGTCCGTCACCACTGCACAAGACTCACTAACCGCCCCGGAGCTCACCCCCGCCACCGCTAGCCCGCCACCACCCTCAGCCCACACGCTGGGTTGTCCCACACTCGCACGACCGCCACCTGCCCCTGCAATCCCATGCCGTCATGTATAGACGATACGTTCCGTCTGCCCGTCAATTGAGACCACAAATCTTACACTCTAAAGTGTAAAGATCGGAGCTGACCAGATTATGAGACGTAGGGAGGTGCGCTCGTCCGAGGCACTAGGTCTTCAAATCAAAATGGCGGCGTGCTATTAGGAAACAAAAAATACACATGGAGTCTCAGGCTGCATTCGAACGGGAGCAGCATCACCGGTGTCTGGTATGTGATGTTAACTGACAGTGGCAATCACAACTGCTCAACACAATCCATCACGATAACCCTTGTCATGTGCACTCCAGTACAGGTCCGTCCGTGCGCGCAGTGTGCCCTACTTTGGTGACAGGACAGAGCTATCCTCCTCGAGTGGAGAGCAGAACTGTGATCTCCTCAGAGCGGAGAGGAGAGCTGTATCCCCTTCAGAGGCGGAGAGGCCAGAGCTGTGATCTTCTCAGAGGCGGAGATGCAGAGCTGTGACCCCTCCAAGTGGAGAGCAGAGCTTTGATCCCCCTTCCGCAGGCGGAGAACAAGCCTTGACCTCCTCAGAGCAGAGAGGCAGGAGTGTATCTCCTTTAGAGGCGGAGAGGCCAGAGCTGTGACTCCTCTTCAAGCGAGAGAAGGCAGAGCTGGTGAATCCTTCCTCAAGGTCGGACGAGGCCGAACGCTGTGATCCTCTTCAGAGGCAGAAGAGCAGAGCTGCTGATCCTCCTTCAGAGGCGGAATAACAGACTGTGTATCCTCCGCTTCAGAGGCAAGCTGTGATCTCCGTTCATGAAGGTCGGAGGAGACAGAGGGTTGCCTCTTCAGAGTGAGAAAAGCAGATTGTGATCCTCCTCAGCAGGCAGAGAGTCAAGCGTGATCTCCTCAGAGGCGGATAAGCAAATGCTGTGTTCCTTATAGGAGAGCTGTGACCCTCCTCAGAGGTTGAGAAGACAGAGGTCTCCCTTCAGGATGAGAGAGCAGAGCGTGAATCCCTTCAGAGGATGGAGAGGCAGAGCCTGTGATCCTCTACTCAGAAGCAGAGAGGCATGACTGTGATCCTCAGAGGCGGATAGGCAATGAGCTTGTGATCCTCTCCTTGCAGCAGGCGGAGAGGTAGAGCCATTGATCCTTCAGAGCGTAGAGGCAAGCTGTGATCCTCCTTCAGCAGGGAAGAGACGGAGCTGTGATCTCTCAGAGGCGGAGAGCAGAGCTGGAGTCCTCCTTTCAGAAGCGCTGAGAGGCAAAGCTGTGGATCCTCCTCCATAGCGGAGAGGCAAGCTGTGATCTTCGCTTCATAGCGGCGAGGGCCATATGCTGATCCTCCTCTCAGAGCGAGAGGCAAGCTGTGATCCTCCTCCAAGGTGGAGAGCAGAACGTGATCCTCCTTACATGAGGACGGAGAGGCATGAGCCTGATGACCTCCTCCGCATAGGTGAAGCAATCTGTATCTCCTCAAGAGGTGGAGAGAAAGAGCTGGATCCTTCCTCAGAGTGGAGACGGAGAGCTGACCCTTCAGAGGAGGAGAGACAGACCTGTGACCCTCCTTAAGAGTGAGAGGTAGAGCTGTGCGATCCTCCTCAGAGTGAGAAAGACGGACGATCCCTCCCGTAGACGGAGAGGCAGCTCGTATCCTCTGCAGAAAGAGGAGAGACAGAGCTGTGGACCTCCTCCAGCGGGAGAGCAAAGCTGTGATCTCCTCAGCGGCGAAGGGCCGAGCTTGTGATCCTTCTTCAAGCGGACGAAGCAGACGCCCTTTTTGGGATCTCCAGAGGTGAGAGCAAGCTGTGATCCCTCTCAGAGGCGGAAGAAGAGTGTGACCTCCTTCAGAGGCTAGAAGCAGGCAAGCGTGACCCTCTTAGAGGCGAGAGCAGATGTGATCTCCTTAAAGGAAGCAGAGCGTGACTCCCAAGGAGCAAGACAGAGCTTGACCCCTCCAAGGCAGAGGCAAGCTATGTCTCCTTCGGCAGAGAGCAAGCTTGTGAACCTCCTTCAGAGGTGGAGAGACGGGACTGTGATCCCCTTCAGAGCGAGAAAGAGCTGTTGATCCTCATAGCGGAGAGGCAAGAGCTGTATCCTCCTCAGAGGCTGGAGAGGCATAGCGTGGATCCTCTCTTCAGAGGCGGAGCAGGCCGACTCGGTGACCCTTCCTCCAGAGCGGAAGAGGCAGAGCTGTATCCACCTCAGATGGAGAGGCAAGCTGTGACCTCCTCAGGCGACGCGTGGATCCTCCTCAGAGGTGGAGAGACAGAGGCGGATCCCTCTCAGATGAGGAAGGCAGAGCTGTGATTCCTCCAAGCGGAGAGGCACGAGCTGTATCCTCCTTCCAGTGGCGGAATAATCCCTCCATCAGAGTGGATAGCAGAGAAATCCTCCTCAGAGGCGAGAGACAGAGCTGGTGATCCTCCAAAAGAGAGGCAAGCTGTGATTCTCCTTCAGAGGCGCTCGGAGAGGCGAGCTATGACCCCTCAGAGGCAGCAGAGGCAGAGCTGTGACCTCCTTCAGCAGTGAGAACGGAGCTGGTGATCCTCCTCAGCAGGTGAGAGCCAGAGTGATCCTCCTTCAAGCAGAGAGCGCAGAGCCTGTGTACTCCTCCCTCAGAGGCGAGAGCGAGCTGTGAAGGCCGGAAGAGGCCAGCTTGATCCCCTCAAGGTGGGCAGGCAGAGCTGTGATCCTCCTCAGAGTGCGAGAGTCCAGAGCTGTGTTCTCCTTCATATGCGAGAGGCAGATGTGATCCTCCTCCAGAGCGGAGAGGCATGAGATGTGACCTCTTCCAGAGGCGGAGAAGGTGAGCTGTGGAACCTCTACCAGAGGCCGGAGAGGCAGAGCTGTGATCCTCCTTCAGAGGTGGGAGGCAGAGGCTGTGATCCTCCTTCAGAGCAGAGCTTTGATCCTCCTTCAGAGTGGAGAGACAGAAGCTGTGATCCTCCTTTCAGATGAGGAGAGGCAGAGCTGTGATTCTCCTCCAGAGGCGGAGAGGCAGAGCTGTGATCCTCCTTCAGTGGGCGGGAGAGGCAGAGCTGTGATCCTCCTTCAGAGGTGGAGAGGCAGAGCTGTGATCCTGCCTTCAGAGGCAGAGAAGACAGAGTGTGATCCTCCTTCAGAGGCGGAAGAGGCAGGGCTGTGAATCCTCCTTCAGAGGCGGAGAGGCAGAGCTATGATCCTCCTTCAGGGCAGAGAGGCACAGAGCTGTGATTCCTCCTTCAGAGGTGGAGGAGACGGAGCTGTGAATCCTCCTTCAGAGGTGGAGAGGCAGAGCTGTGATCCTCCTTCAGAGGCAGAGAAGCAGAGCTGTGATCCTCCTTCAGAGGTGGAGAGACAGAGCTGTGATCCTTCTTCAGAGGCGGATAGACAGAGTTGTGATCCTCCTCCAGAGGCGGAGAGCAAAGCTGCGATGGATCGGGCGATACAGGCCACTCTATCGGCGTGCCGGGAATGCCGGCGATGTCGATAAAAAGCTGGCTACCGCCGGTGCCGACGGCGTCGCTCCCCAGGGGTCAGCCACAGCAGGCGGCAGCCCGGCAGGCCGGCAGCGCCCACCGCTCAACACTGATCCACCAGGCCACGTGGCGATGGCGTTTTTCTTAGGACAGAAGCCGATTACTTGGCACAGTCCATGAGACAGCAGGTTGTCCAATACGTTTTATGTGGTGTTGAACAGTAGCATGGCTGTGTCTGATCCATCAGGGTGCCAATGCACGTTATTGATCGGACCCGTTTTTTGGTTCTGATTTAATGTCACATTTTATGTGGGTAAGTACTTTTTGCTGTTTAAGAAAGACTGGCAATGGCATGCTTCCATGGTTCGAGGCTAAATATGGCATTCATTTTGGGTAAAACTTCCCAGTTCCCCTGTGAATAACTGTAATAGCGCAAACTGATGTGTTAACGATACGAACTTTGGTTTCGGTAATTTTTACACATCAGTGTTATTTTAAAGTGCTTTGGTTTTTGATACCACAAAGGAAGTAAGTAGAACTTTCAATTACAAATTTATATTTGCCAGAATACGTAAAAATGGACTGCATTTAAAGGAACCAGGCACAGAGTCATGGAGCACACACGCAGTCAATTTCGCAATTATATAATTTTTGGCTGACTTAAGACCACTGGCGGATCCAAAACGTGGGCATGGGGGGCTAAATTTCAAAAAGTTTCATCAAATTCGAAAAACTCATCGGATTTGGCTTCCCTTGTAACCTTACTGAACAGTTTTAAAAACAAATTAGCTTGGTAAAAGTTTATTAGATTTCCCTCTACAGTGGAAAATATGTCAAATTTCGCCGATTTCAGGCAATATGGGGGGGGGCTACGCCCCTGCCGCCCCCCTCTGGATCCGCCTAGTCCTTAAGACTCCCCAAATTTTCTACGTAACTATGTTATAATTTCTCAAGGTAGGCGCAGTCAGACAGACCACTGGTCATCGCAGTGCGTCATTTGTACATACCATTCCTGCTATTGGTGTCATTTTGTGCTGAGTGACGTGGGCGGCCAAGAGCTGCAGGAAAACTTCACTGGCGACCCCACTGCATCCCACCGCCCAATCACAGACGCTTTGAAGCCACCGAGCGAGCCCAACGAGTTGTGAGAACTATCCGAGTACAACTTTTCCGCTTACGGCCGCACGGTCAGATTCCGTGGAGATGTCGGCTTCATGGCCGCGAGGTGTGCTGCAGGGCCGCGGGTCGCGTGCTGAGGCCCCGTAGACGGTCAGAGGAGCCGCCCGCCGCCCACCGCGCACACAGCCGCCCACAGCCCGCCGGCCCAACCACCCGCCGCCCGCCGCCAGCACACAGCCGCCCACAACCAGCCGCCACCGCCCGCGCCCGCCGCCAAAGATACATAGCCGGCCACAACCAGCCCAGCCGCCCACAACCAGCCGCCCACCGCAGCAACACAGCCGCCCAACAGCCCCCCCCCCCAAAAGGCCCCCGCCCCCACCACCCCGCCGCCCGCCGCCAGTACATATGCCGCCCACAACCAAGCACACAAGCCGCCCACAACCAGCCGCCCACGCCAGCACACAGCCGCCCACAGCCACCGCCTACACCACCGCGCCCACCGCCACAGCACCAGCCGGCCCACAGTCCAGCCGCCAACCCCGCCGCCCGCCGCAGTACATAGCCGCCACAACACCGCCGCCAACCCGCCAGCAACAACACGCCCACAAACCCAGCCGCCCACCAACCATGCCGCCCACACCAGCGCCCACAACCAGCATACAGCGCCCACAACCAGCCGCCCACCGCCATCACCCAGCCGCCCACAGCCAGCCGCCCACAGCCAGTACACAGTCGCCCACAGCCAGCCGCCCACCGCCAGCACACAGCCGCCCACAACCAGCCGCCCACAACCAGCCTCCCACAGCCAGCCTCCCACAGCCAGCCGCCCACAGCCAGCCGCCAGTGTCCCACCGCCCGCCGCCCGCCGCCCGCCGCCCACCCGCCCGCCACTCATAACGTTCATCGTCCATCGTACACCGTGCAAACCCTATAGCCGCCTCTAATGGTCGGCTGATCGCGTCTTTTGTTCTCCCCGGCTCTGGCACGGTCGGCGCGGCGTTAAAATCTGTGTAATGTCAGTCCCGTTTAACAGCCCGCCGGCTTCTACGGAGAGGTCTGCACCCGTGCAACACGACCACAGCGACGCGAAATCGGCGCCGATCGGAGCAGGAAGGCCGTGACGGACGTGACAGCCGACTGGAGCGCGGGACGTGACGGTGACAGACCCCTGACAGACCCCTGACAGACGGCTCCCACAGGAGCCAAACTTCACCTGCCATGAGCTGAAGTAGTTACGGAAAGTGTGCGATGTACGTAATAATACTTCTAGTGCATTTTATGGATGTAGTGGATCGACTTACCATGAGTGTCCGGTCGTTCCTGTCAGTGTTGGGGCAGTCTGTGCAATATATTCCTCATGTCTGCTCACATTTATTTGCATGCACCGTGTCATTTACACCACAAGAAGCTACTCGTTGTACCGCCGAAATTAAAGCTCATCACTCGGACGTTTAGCCGAAATTGCAGAGCGATAAATGAGCTGGCCGGCGCTGCCTTTGTGTCATCAGTAATAGTTCCGTTTATCGGAGTCGGCGGCGTTTGTAGCGCAGCGGCGGGACGGCGGCGGGATCTGGCGCCAGGCCGTGCTCCGTCATTACCGCCACCGAAACCGATCGTTACGGCCGATGTTCGGTCGAATATACGGCGTCTAATTCGAGCCGCAGTGACCACTGAAGTCAGTGGAG
Source organism: Semibalanus balanoides (assembly GCA_014673585.1). Classification (NCBI taxonomy): domain Eukaryota; kingdom Metazoa; phylum Arthropoda; class Thecostraca; order Balanomorpha; family Balanidae; genus Semibalanus; species Semibalanus balanoides. The sequence continues at coordinate 48,923 of VOPJ01012702.1, forward strand.
TCGGCCACCGACGCCCTGGCCGGCTCAATAAAGGGGCGTCCGCCAGTCGAGACAGCGCTCGAAACGCGCCCGGAAATGTCTCTGATGGGCTCAGAAGCGTCTCAGTCTGACAGTGTCACCGGCCATCTGCTGCAATCAGGTCTGTCTGCTGTTTCAGTCAGGGGTGCATTTCTTCTGCCTTGTTCGATACAGGTGACTTGACAAAGTGGCACTGCAGATGAACACCAATACACGCATGGTAGTTTACTGGCCTGAAGAACACCATTGCTACGTTATTTCTTAGTGTAAAGGAAAATATTAAACTAGGGGAGTGAATCGTGACATATGTTGTTGGTGTATCGTTTATCTGGCATGCTTTCCGAAATCTGTCACCAGCACAAGCACAGACAAGTGTTGTTAGAATCACAGGGAAGTATAACATGCTATTTCCAAAATCAAAATAACAGGCCGTTTGGAAGCAAGCAATCGTTGTTCTAATTTACCAAAATAATCTATAAAACTTCCAGAAAACTACCGACCCGTTTCTCTTCTGCCCATTTGTTTAAAAATCCTTGAGAAGGTAGTATGCGAGAGTTTGCTTCAAGCGTGTCTCCCAGCCACCCAACACGCCTTCATTCTCAAACGATCAAACGTAACTAATCTGACCTGTTTCCTGCAGCACTGCTGGACATTTCCGTCAAAGAGATCGAAAACTGATATAATGTACGCCGACTTTTCATCTGTTTTACGAGTGTGAGTCAAACATTACTTGCATTCAAGCCTCGTCAGTCGTCACTCATTCAACATATCTGGACTTGCATATAACTGGACTGAGTCATATCTGAGCAAACGTTCCCAACGGCAACGAGTCATCCTTGATGATAAATACTCTGACTGGTTACCTGTTCTCTCTGGCGTCCCTGAAGGCAGCATTTTAGGTCCGATCTTGTTCAGATGCAATGCTGCAGATTTATCAAAAATATTAAAAGGGCTATCTGGCATACGCTGACGATGCGAAAAATCCACGGAATTCATCACCAGGAAGATGCCGATTCTCTTCAGGCCAACCTGAACCGCCTCTGTGCGTGGTCAAAATCATGACATCTGAAGCTCAATTCAATTAAGTGTTAGACCATGAGATTCACGCTGTGTGCCTCACCTATGGTGTTATCGTATTTATTGGATGTGCAACAGCTTGAGCGCTGTCGGCTGTCACCAAACGCGCGACCTCGGGGTGAAACTTGACTCCAAGCTGATTTTCACTCACCATGTCGACGGGGTGGTAGCAAAAGCCAACCGCATGCTAGGCCTGCTATTTAGGAGCATGCAGACCGTCCTATGCATGCGCGGATCGAAGTTTAACCACCGACTCGTGATGACTGCCTATTGTGCTCACGTCAGGTCGATCATCGAGTACGGAAGTGTGATATGGTCCGGTGCTGCTGATTCACACCTGACACGTCTCGATCGCCTGCAACATCGTTTCTTGATTTGTATGGCCAGGAGAACACAAGTCATGTGTCCTCCCATGGATTATTCCTAATTTCTGACTCAATTCAGATGTCCGTCAATTAAAGCTCGCTTAACTTAAACGAACATAACTTGCATGCGTTCTGTCTTCGGCGGCCACCTAGACTGTGGACAACTTGTGTCAATGTTCAGCTTGTCTGTCCCGGCCCGGCGTTCTCGTCATACACTTTGTATTTGTCATGTGCCACCAGGCCGTGTCAATTCTGTACAGCGTTGCTTTCTTGAAGCGTTTGCCTGAGACCGAGCTAGTAGTTTCTATTTGCATGCCCTGAGGCTGACTTTTTCAGTCCATCCAATTTCTGAAAGTCTCAGATGCTCCGTTTCAGCGAACAGTAAGGCACTGACCTCGGTTGTTCGGAGACATGATATGTTCATTCGGGTGCCCTCTGCGTGTGTATGAGTGTCTATGTCCCGTATACCTAAGAGCGTGTTCGACGTCCGTATGCGTGCGTGTGTGTGTGTGTGTGTGTGTGTGGGGGGGTTGTATTAGTGTGTATGAGTGTAGACGGTGCTTTCTAGGCGAGCGGGTGAGGGCAAAATTGCACGCCATTGCATCCATATGTGGGCTTTGGCCTGTGGATGTATCTGACTAATAATCGATTAACGATAAATGCTTGATTTATGCCTTATTTTAAAATGATACAATCCATGTTCAGAAACCAGCTAGGCTTGGCACTGCAGACCTATCCCTGTCTGTGTCCAAACTGCGGACGAATGAAATTCCACCGTGAATGCCTATCGACGGACCAGGGCGGTGATGATCTTAATTACCTCTGTATCTGACAGGCCTGTTTGAATAATTTCACGGATCCATCGCGGAACAACATATTTTCCGAGCGTCTTACCGACAGGAAAGCATTAATTTTCGACATAATTGCTTTGGGTCTGGTCCGTTTTGATTGACAGGCACGTATCGATGAGTGCCGTATTAAACTATAATTACTGGCTCCTCGTCTTCCAGATGCGCGTGTTTGCCCTATCTCGACGTCAGCTGAAATGCCTCCTTGATGCGCCCACTTTCACTTGTCATCTGCCGCATCAATACAACTTCGTCAGAAGAGCTTCAAAACTCAGATGCTGCAAAGCACGGCACTGAGCCTGAATTCGAGCTCGTTGTGCTTTGTGCGTGACACGACTTAAATGCCGTGCTCATGCCGCACTTGACACAACGGGGATAGAAGCACACCATTTCGGTAAGCTTAACATATTGGATAATAATGCTTGTTTAACATAAAAAATGCACCTTCCGTGCATTTGACGGTTTCGTCCTGACTGTCTCCCCGTCTCTCGCCCCACACGCGGCCGGCGGACAAATTACCAGCTCAGTGTCGTGCCAGCGGCGCGGCGGTATGCGGGTAATTGTCAGTGTTGGTGCGGCGCCGTCCACTACAGGGAGGGCGGCGGTGCCACTGACAAACCACCGAGGGAGCTTCCGGCCGCCTGCAGCACAGCCACCGTCCACCGCCTCTGCCACCGCCACCGGCCGACGCCGCTACAGGACCTCCACGGAGGAGCCACCACGGGACCTCCACGGAGGAGCTACCTCAGGACCTCCACGGAGGAGCCACCACAGGACCTCCACGGAGGAGCCACCACAGGACCTCCACGGAGGACCCACCACGGGACCTCCACGGAGGAGCCACCACAGGATCCAAGAGGAGCCACAGGACCTCCACGGAGGAGCCACCACAGGATCTCCACAGAGGAGCCACCACAGGACCTCCACGGAAGGAGCCACCACAGGATCTCCGCCGAGGAGCCACCATAGGACCTCCGCGGAGGAGCCACCACAGGACCTCCACGGAGGAGCCACCACAGGACCTCCACGGAGGAGCCACCATAGGACCTCCACAGAGGAGCCACCACAGGACCTTTACGGAAGAGTCACCACAGGATCTCCGCCGAGGAGCCACCACAGGACCTCCGGAGGAGTCACCGACAGGACTCCACGGAGGACCACAGAGGACCTCACTAGAGGAAGCCACCACAGGCCTCCACGAGAAGCACCAGGACCTCGGGAGATCCACCAAGGACTCCACGGAGGAGTACACAGGATCCACGGAGGAGCCACAAGTCTCCACGGAGGATGACCACAGACTTCAGGAGGAGCGCCACAGGGACCTCCACGGAGGAGCCACCACCTCACGGGGAGTCACAAGGACTCACGGACGAGCCACCACGAGGACTCCACGGAGGAGCACACAAGAACTCCACGGAAGGAGCCATCAACGGGACTCCACGGAGGAGCTACCTACAGATCTCTACAGAGAGTCACCACAGGACCTCCGCGGAGGAAGCCACCACAGTCCAAGAGGTTCACGCAGGACTCAACGAGGAGCCACACAGGACTCCACGGAGGAGCCACACAGACCTCCACAGAGGAGCCACCCAGGACTCCGCGGCGGAGCCATCACGGGACCTCACGGAGGAATCCCCACAGGACCTCACGGAGGAGTCACCACAGGACCTCCACGGAGGAGCTACCAAGCGACTCAACGGAGGAGCCGCCAGGACATCACGGAAGGAGCCCACAGACTCCACAGAGGAGTCCACCAGCAGGACTCACAGAGGAGTCACCACAGGACGTCCGCGGAGGATCCATCACAGGACTCCACGGAGTGTCACACGGACCTCATCAACGGAGGGCCACCACAGGACCTCACGAGGAGCCACCAACAGGAACCTCACGGAGAAAGCCATCACGGACTCCACGGAGGAGCCACTCACAGGATTTCTACAGAGATCACCAACAGGACCGGCGAGGAGCCACCCAGGACTCACAGAGGATCGCACTACGGACTCACTCGGGGAGGAGCACCACAGGAACCTCCAGGAGGAGCCACCACGGAACCTCCACAAGAGGAGCCACCACAGGACCTCGCGGAGGAGCTCATCACGTGGACCTCCACGGAGGAGCCACCACGGGACCTCACGGAGGGCCACACGGGACTCCAACGGAGGACGCCACCAGGACTCCACAGATGGAGCACACGGGGACATCCACGAAGGAGCCACACAGACCTCCAAGTCCCGGAGGGCTACACAGCGACCTCCACGGAGGAGTCACCACAAAGGACCTCCACGGAGGACCCCCGGGAACTCCACGAGGAGCCCAACAGGGATCTCCACGGAGGAGCCCCACAGACCTCAAGTCTACGGATGAGCTACCCACAGGACTCCACGGAGGAGCCACACAGGACTCTCAAGAGGAGCCACCGAGACTTTACGGAAAGCCACCACAGGATCTCCGCGAGAGCGACCATAGGACCTCCGCGGAGGACACCACAGACCTCCAGGAGGAGCCACCACGGGACTCCACGGAGGATCCACCATAGCGATCCAAGCAGAGGAGCACCACAGGACTTTACGAAGAGTCAACACAGGATCTCCGCCGAGGAGCCACCACAGGACCTCCGCGGAGGAGCCAACACAGGACCTCCACAGAGGAGCCACCACAGGACCTTTACGAAAGAGCCACCACAGGATCTCCGCCGAGGAGCCACCACAGGACCTCCACGGAGGAGCCAACCAGGGATCTCCACTGATGAGCACACAGGACTCACAGTCCACGAGGAAGCTACATAGGCTCCACGTGAGGAGCCACCACAGGACTCGCACGGAGGATCCCCGACAGGAACTCCACACGAGGAGCCACCACAAGGACCTTTATCGGAGTGAGCCCCCACAGGATTCTCCGGGAGGAGCCACCACGGGGACTCCACGAGGAAGCCACCAACAGACCTCCCGGAGTGAGCCTACCACAGACGTCCGCGGAGGAGCCACAGGGACCTCCAGGAGGAAAGCCACACATGGACTCCGAACGAGGTAGCCACGCCGGGACCTCCGGGAAGGGCCCGTACAGCAGCCTGCGAGGAACGCAGCGTCAGCAGTCGAAGGGTGACAGTGTCAGCTTGTCAGGTGACAGCGTATCAGGTGCCAGCTAATCAGGTGTCAGCTCAGCAGGACACACCACACTGGTGGCAGCAGGTGGACACAGCAGAACGATCGCACGGCTCCTGGTCGGTGTCTTTCGTGCTGCAGATTGTGCAATGTGCATTTGTACCCGATGATTTGGTGAGCTGTGTTCTGATTGGCTCTGGGTAGGATGGGATTAACGACTTCCGGGTTATAAAGCATATTTGTATTGCTATTTTCTTCTGAAGTTACAGGCTTCTGACGTACGCGAGTACGTTATACGGTATCGTTTGATTAGTGCTGCATTGTCGTTACTCGTTATCACTGTATGTATGAAGGTGGCAGGACTCCGGCTGACGGGATATTATAGTTTTGGGTTGACTTCAGCTGAAAATTCTTCAGCGACGTTTACGCAAAGGATTCATAACCCTCGCCCTACGGGGACCTTTTCTCACCTTCGCTTTACGAGGGGGCTGACAGTTTGTTAGCTTCCAAACCAAGCAGCATAGAGCAATGCGGTAAGAATCAGCATGTTGCCTGTCATGAGTGGAAGCTAACAGGATTTTATTTTCAGGTTTCAGGTCAACGGGTGACCTTCCAGGTTTTTGTAAGGCGTAGGTATGACTCATACCACATAAAATCGACCACGTCCAAAAAGACATTTTACTCTGTCCGTCATCATTATCAAAGTTATAAGTATAAAACGATTTGGTTAGCGTCAACATATTGGTCGTGGTATTAGCTATCTGTCAATCTACAATTGTTTTGGTCTGGGCCAGTTAATGACCTCTTAGGCCACGGCAATCATCTCCTTAGTTCATAGAGGAGAATCGCTATGCGTTTTGCATTAGAGCACAATCACATGTACAGGGCGATTATTATAACTTCCGAACGGATATAAATAGAGACACCGCAAAAAGTAATGTGCTGCCTGTCATAAGGAAAACCCGAAGGCATCTTTTTTTAGCACGCATTATCTAGGTCAACTGGTAAAAGCCAGTAACGCGTAAAATAAACGGAAGAAGGTATTTCGATGGAAAACACGGCTAACATGACCTTGACGAAAAGGTCATAGGCCACGATCTAATAATTGTATACATTTTAAATTTTGATAGCTTACGTAAAATGGTTGTAAGTCTAGCTTCGCAGAATTTCCGCAAGATGCGTTGCATGAGCAAAAAGTTATTTAAGAAAGACCTCAGTAGGGGTGTCAGCCCTGCGAAGGGCGATGGTTAAGCATCAAGTTCTACTTCCTCGGGGATTTTACACTGACTTCATTGTGTCAAGTAATGTTGAATGCAAATTGTGCTTAAAGGGAATAGTTCACCTTGAAAAAAGAGAGAAAATGCTCAGAAATGATGAAGAGAAGCAAGAAATTAAGTATCATATTACTAGTAAGTCAAAGAAACCTATATTACGCCGGGAAAAAAAAATTAAAAATGGCAATTATTGGTGATAAATTCATTATTTTTATTTCCCAAAGTATGCAAATCAGCTGGCTGAAAGCACGCAACGTCAATCATTTAGTATGGGATTCGTGTCGCTATACTGCGTGGTACTTGCCAAGTATTTGTGAAAATCCGGAAACATACAACGCTTTGAAACCATCCACAAGTTGACTTGCCTTAAGTAGTATTCGTCACTATTAATTTCACGTATGAAAAGGTAGTGATCCGCCACCGTCGCTCACTGTCCGTGCTCGTTCGGGCGTCCGTCTGGATGATATGTGTACAAGGTCATTGCACGGTCTACACGTCACCTGGCGTACTCTCGCCGGATCGGCTCCCATCGACTCAGCGGGGGCTGCGCCGCGGGCGGCCAACAAACAAGCGGGCACGCGCGTACTTGGTACGAGGTGGTTCGTATGGCGGACAGATCAACTTGTGTTACCGCCGAGCTGGACGTTCAGGCCAGCGCGGACCGCTACGCATACCCTACATAAACGTTATTTAATAAAAAATGTTTTATAAAGATTTTAAGACATCAAAATCCACTATGCATAGCATTACCTGACAAAGTCATTCTTGCAATAAAAAAAAATGAGTAAGGGGAGAGTGCCCATATTGCGCCCCCTTAGCGAAAACACATGTCACTGTGGCTTTATTCATATACGCGTATGAATATAATGCAACATCAGCTACGCGATCCGGACATTTGAGAGCAAATAAAATATCATTTAAAACAAATCGGATCACTTTTATGGTAGACTGTAGGAATTTTTCGCAGACCCTTAATCAAAAGGCGCATTTAGGGACACAGCGTGCCCTAATTGCCATGACCGGCGCATTTTAGGTGACTATTTAGTCCAATGTTATTTACAATTGTTGTTCGAACTTTGTAAACATACCAAAATAAAACCTTCGGTTTCACAATTGTTGTGTAAGTTAATTAGTTTTGGAACAAAGTTTCCCCGTACCTAGGATTTATGTTGCGAAAAAGTTGTCTTAAAGGTCTCACAGGTCGATACATGAGGTTATTTACCACCGGGTCAAATACCACGGGTGCCTTAAATGCGCCATTGGACGCAAATAGCATATGGTGGCCCTGGGCGCAATATGTAAGGGCGCGATTCGGAATTCACTGCAAGTCGGGAAAGCAGCAAAATTGGCGGACGACATGTTAGTTTTGAATCATGGCTTTGTTGCTTAAAGGGAGTGTGCCATACTCACATTGAGTCATATTGGAGTTGTTGACACTAAAGTCGTGTAGAAATATTTTTCTGAATTTAGTCCATGTATTCATTTCCCAGAATAACTTTATTGCTGAGATGGTCAAAGTCGCCAATCACATTTCTCGCAAATTTAATATCAATAGTCGCCAGAGAGCTTTCGCACTACGAAAGATCTCTTAAATACAACGCTAGCGATATATTGTTAGCTCTGGCCAGTGCGCCATTACTAGGTAACATTATCGCTACTCTGTTTATATGACGATCGTTTTTGAGTTTTGAAACAAAACAAAGTGCAAAAGCCAGAAAATAAGTTAAAATTCAACTAAAGGGCTCCAGACGTTTAATTTTATCGTAACAATAACTCAAAGCAGTTAGCTTCTTACCGTAATAAAAATATATTTGCATTTCAAAGGGATAAGGCACACTCCCTTTAAAGATTACAAATACATGTTGTTAACCTACATTCAAAACCATTCAGCCTCTTCCTACTTCCACAATAAAACAAAACAGTCAGTTAACATTGCATGTTCCAGATAAGAGAACAACAACATTTCAAAATGAGTTCCTGACAGGACAACTTGACCTTTGTTGCGACAGCAGAACCGAAAATAATGATTGTTGATGGGGATTAAATAATATGCACTAAATCATATAAAGCAGAATAGGTTTCGAGCATATTGACAATAGGACCGGATTTAGGAACCCTGGCGCAGTTTGGGACTCTCCCTTACTTGAAACCAGTATGGTTTTGATCGCACTTAAGCCGGCCGCACCACTGCGCCATTCGGCGTGGCGAATATCGCCGCGACTCCGCCAGCGCACGGCCAAAAACACAAACATAGCCAAAACAAATGTGTTGCTATGCCATTACACTTAGTGAGAATTTGCAATACGACACCCAGAAGACAAACTTATGAGGAGTAGTCCAATCCTGAAGATTGCGTCGCGAAAATACGCGGCGATATCCGACCGAATGGCCTAGTGTAGCGGCCGGCTTTTACACTTTCCCCAAGTCTTACTCATCTGTGCGTCATAATCATACGTCACTCAGCCAAAATCAGCCATCAGCGATATGGAGTTACCGGGTCATACCCGGTCCCGACTTTTAGGGATGAAATATTAAAAATTAAGAGTTTGCTTGAAAATGTGAAAAGCGTCACAAGTCATTTTCGAGCATGCGCCACAACTTGGCTATCTCAACTCAAAACCCTATGTTAAAGATGAACTATTCCCTTTAAGTTATGAAAAAGCAGATCTGGCGAAATTCGACCGTTTTTAAGTAATAATAATAAGCAGTAATAAGTGGCAGGGGCAGATTTTGCCCACGCTTCATGTTTCTTATCAAATATCTCCGAAATGAGTACACCCAGACTGCTTAAATTTGCTGACGTTTAAAAAACTGATTTGGGCAGATTCACTGAAAATTTCAAGACGATTCCCTCAACACGGGTGGTTACATGAGTTGGTTTTTGGAAAGGTTCAGAACGGAACTACGTTTTAGCGTGTATTAGCAACCTTGATGGAACGAAATTGTTTGTACCGACTTTGCGAAAAATGAAAATACTTGAACATGTTGAAACGGATGTAAGGTGATCATTCATGCTGAAATACAACCAATTTTGTCTGTCAGGCGTTCGCAGCGACCAAAAAGGAAGGTTTCTAACTTTCTAATAGACAATGCACTTGCATTATTGGAGAGTGATAAGGCAGTTCTTACGGGCTGTTTAATAAGCAATCAAAACGAATTATATAATGTTCTCTCCGATACTTTTACATATTTTATAAATTCTGCAATGATAGAGGTGCGTACAGGTATTGAAGGGTAAGGGGAAATCACATACAAGCACATTTGTATGTTTGCTCGTGCGTTGCATCCGGCATGCAGAAGTTATGCAATATGCATGTATTTAGGGATTGAAACAAATCTTGTATGCCTTACATATATGGAAATATGACTTTCGAGTATGCTATAGGTGGTTCCAGGAATTGAAAGGGAAGTAAAAACAAAATATTGCTTCCCTTTTCACTTTCCTGGAGGCGCCTCTGATAACATATTTTTATTTTTACATTATGTTATGTCTCTCAACGGGTGTCATATCATTTTCATAGTCATATGGAGCGGAATGCTGGTAAAATGTAATAATATTGCATCGCATATTTTTTGGTCTTGGAAACACCAATTAATTTTGAATTTTAAAATGCGCCCAGGACAGATACATTTTGCATTAATTTGCTGTCGATCCGTATAAGTTAAGTCAGAATTGGTCTATAGAACTAGGAGTTATGACAAATTAACAAATATGAAATTGGTGCATTTTTACCCCCTGTTACCACAACTGTCACAATTTTTGATTTTTGGAAATGCAGATTAGTCTGATGGGAGTCGACCTCTGCTATAATTGTGAAAATCTGACTAACAGTTTTTTAGATCTTCGCGACCGGGGGGGTGAATCCGCCCTCCCCTGCCAATAATAGGGCCGGGGGGGGGGGGAATCCGCCCTCCCCTGCCAATAATAGGGTTGCCAAGAGCATGCCTTAAAGGAAATGTTTCACGTTTCCGAAAGTTGACAAATATACCCGTTTTAGTCGAAAATATTAAATAAGTGCTGCTGAAAACAATGGTGTTCACTTAACCTGCGCCCGGTTGGGCCTCCGAGACAACTTCGCCATGGTGGGGGGGGGTCAAAATGACCCCCTGCTAACTCGAAAACAAAAGAGATAGAAAGACGCGGAAAAAAGCGTTTGAAAGCTCTCAACGTGTACATTCGAAGATACAGAGACCATTTGCGTAGTCAATATTGGTCACCAGAGGTATCAAAGTCAAATTTCCATTTCTTTGACTTCCGCTTCGAACAACCCCTATAATCTCGTGAAACTATGATAGCTAGAACAAAGGGAAAAGCAAATCGGAAAGCTAATGAAATTTTGAAAATTCCAAATGGGTTGGCGCTCAAAATGAGGTTCAGATCAATAGTTTGGCTCCAGAGGTCATCGGAAGGATCAAAAATGCAGTTTGGGTAGAATTTTGTTTTCCTTAATAAACTGTGATAAATGACATAGAGCAATGAATTTAATACCATCGTGTTCAATCATGAAAAGGGCGGCTTTGAAACATATACATGGTGACCTTTCAAGGTCAATTTCAAAATTTGACCTCAGGTCAAGGTCATTTGGTGACCTGGGTAGGTCATGTTGCATATGGGTTTATGCGGACAGATGAGACAAACACAGTGGTGTCAACCGATCGTCTCTATCTCTTTTCTATCAAAAGATATTAGCAAATCATTGCTGATGACCTCAGATGACCTGAAATGACCTTGTAGAGATCAATGAGCAACAAATGCACCTTGATCATCCAGAACGAGCCCAAAAAGCATGATTCTGAAAGAATTAGCTTGATCAGTGGTACATTTTCTTAATTGAAAGCATTTGTTTATTTTCCCATTGTTTATTTTCCCATCTTTCAAACAAAAACTGTGGCTTTGGCACGATCACAAACATTTTGGAAGGCAAGGTCACTTAAAGTGACCTGATGACCTGACCTCGGTGACCTGAAGTAAAAATTTTGCTGTCAAATGTGGGAAATGATGTTCAAACAGCTTGCAAAATTTGGCGGCGCTGCGCGCCGCCGCTTTTCCGCTATTCCGGAAAACCCTCAGGGGGTCAAAAATGGACCTCCACACCACCAGGCGAGGGTTACAACTTTACTTATTGTCATGTGGTACAATGACGTCAATCTATTGAGCTAATAGCAGTTAGAATCATGGACATGTTCATTAACATTCTGGCGAACTTGAATACAAAAATTTGATTGTTATCGCTCTCATGCAGTAATCCAGCCAAGCGTTCGAGAAATACAAGTTGACTTTTCTACCAGGACCAAACAATCTTAGAAGTGCGCTGTCAAGTGTCACAGTGTTCAGCCTCAATCAAAGCAGCGGCACTTGCATAAAAGCCCTTTTTCCACAATTTAAATTCCAACTTGCTTAAAACAATAAGTTTTAGGAAAATTGTAATTGAGTAATTTATACTTCTTCAATAACGGCCAAAGTAATGGACTATCTCAGTTAAAAACCAATGAAAGGTTGAACAGTCCTTTAAATGGCTCAATGAACAGTTTTGGAATGATGTTTTGTCGATTCTCACCAAACCATCGTCATCATTGGACTTGATTGTCTGGATAACACATCTGAAGTCCATGTATTTTGTACTTGTCAAACTAATGAGATCGCAAACAGCACCTTCAATCATCCTTACCACTAACAACGATTCAAATGGTGTAATTAGGCATCAACAGTGTGATCAAATCAAAGTAGAGCTGTCAGCTGGGCCTGGAGAAAGCAGATTTTGGAACGTTGTAACATAACCCATGATATGCATAGCACTTTCCCAAAAAGTCGCGGGGCAAAATAGTGGTTTCACAATGGAAAACCCTCTCTTTCCAACTTCGTTTATTTTTTATGGCAATCCATTTTTTAACATTGCAATGCCTTCAAATCTTGCAAAACCTGGTTGGGCCAAGCACACAATTGGGGCCAAGCTGTAAGTTGGTTTGCATTCTGGAGACCATGTACTGTGAAAAAGAAACTTAAATTTAAATATCCTTGAAAGGGGCGTTGTATCTGAAAAATTGAGAATGGCAAATTACAATTTTGACAATGGCGCTGAAATCGTCAATATAATAGGGGTGTACTATAAAATGGACTTTTTCGAAAATGGAAAAAAGCCTGTCAAAGACCATGTTCCATGGACCTTAAGAAGAGACAGTGGCTGCGTCGATAGTTTGGTTTCCCTTCCAAAAGACCCTAACCATCAACCCGAAAAAAAACCAAACCTTTAACAATGCATAATAGCAATGGCAGGAGATGCCAACAAAGTGGCCGTTCATCCCTGTATTTATTCTCAATAACTTCCGATCCACTTCAGAATGACAATCAATCCATTTTGGTTTAGGACCAAGTAGAACAAAATTACTTAGGAACATTTTGACACCGTAAGAAAAGAGTTTCCAAGGTCAGGGTCCAGGTCAAACGAGAGTTAATGACGTCCAGTAAAAGTGGTGCGCAACGTTTTTTTTTAAGCTGATGATGGCTACTCCTGCTACTTAACATCATTATTATCATCACTTGGGCGTTAGAAATCGATCAAGACGGTCATCAATGGTGGATACAGAGGGAAGGCATGCCTCCCACCCCTTTGAAGCCTCAGAAAGGGCCCAAATAGTCCAAGGGGGGGTCCATACCGTCGAAGTCACTTTTAACGAATTTCACGCCCGTTTTCAAACAAACGCAAGTGCATTGTCCACTCTGACTTCAGAGGACCTGATTCCGGGCCTGCCAGAGAGCCCACTCTTGGTCTCCGTAGGCCACGTCGGCCTCCGAGGGCCCAACTCTGACACCAGAAGGCCCATTCTGAACCTTTGAGAGGGCCCATTCTGGGTTTGTAAAGAGGCCCCATTTCAGCATGTACAGAGGTATATTTTGAACTAAACGGGTCCATTCATAAAGCATATATTTTGTCTTCATTTTCAAAAAGGGCCGCCAAAGGCTTGAGGGGTCTACTAGGCCTGAGGGCAGCCAAGGCTTTGGAGCCCACTTTTTCCCACGTGACCTGCCTCCTTGATCGAATCCTGGGTCCAACCACTAGATTAATATAACTGCTCTGTGCCAAATACAACATGGCTCAGGAAATCATGGGGTATGAGAGTGGCCACTGGATAAGTGGGCCCTTTGAAAGGCGGGGTATGGCTCCTGGAATGAGCGGTCCTCTGGAGCTCAGAGGAGGCACTCGGGAGCCAGAGTGGGCCTAATGGAGGCCAGATTGGGTCCTCTGGAGGCATATGGAGTCTTGTAGGTCTGTGAGTTGCTCAGATTCTCAGACTGTGAGGTCTGAGGGCCCCTAGACTTGTTAAGATGGCCATGTACCCGCGTGAGGGGTTCTAGGCGGCGTCAGAGTCTGAATAGAACCCTCAGACAAAGACTGTGCACTTCAAGACCAGTGCAAAAGGCTCTCTAAGTTCCAGAGGACCCATCTGGCCTCCATTGGGCCCACTCTGGCCTCCCGAGGGCCTCCTCTGACCTCCAGAGGTAGTCGTTTTGCTAGGTAGAGCAAGCCCATCGCAATTGCAGTTATCCGAATGTTTCGGCGCAAATTAAGGGATTTATCTGTATAGAACAGACTTTTAAAGCCAATACATGCATAACATAACACAACATTGTTTTCTTCCACTCAGATTAGCAGCTGCTTCTGAAATCTGGGTCAAACGGTACAACCCTTCTGCCGGCCAGCCACAGGCTCTCCCGTCTGCGCGCGGGCTCCTCTCCGGTCACGCAGAACATGCAGCCTCTGGTATTGATCTGAGGCGCACGCCCCAGGCTGTGCCGGCATCCGGGCCGCTCCGCAGTCTGGTACACCCTCTGCCAATGGCATCGGACCGCGGCGCACAACATCCTCCATTGTGAAACTCTTGATAGTGCGCTGCGCGGCCGCCGCCCCTCCACCGCCGCTGATATCGTCCTGATATAAGAATGATCCACGCCAGCTCGGCCGCTGATTGGTGGACGGTCGCCGGTGCCGGCCCGATCGCGCCTTGATTGGCTGATTATCCGGGTGGCATCCGGCGGTGCGGCGGCGGCCGTCAGTACGCGAGCGACCGCCGCCGAGGGAAGGTCGGGTCCCCGCTGTCAGCTGATTGCGCACGCGCAGCCCCTGTCTCGGCCGTCCACCGCAGCACGCCGCCAAAATTCGGACCAAGCGCGAGCCGTCGCATGTGATGCTGGGCTGTACAGTGACCGACAGCCACATCGGGAAGATGGAGACGGCCGAGATGGACCCCGCCGTGGTGAGTATCCGGGGATGGAGACGGTGGAGTGGGTACCTACCGGAGAAGAGGTGAGGTAGAGGGGGCAGACTGGCGAGCACGGGGATGGGGACGGCAGAGGTGGTGAGTGCCAGGCCTCGCGGTGGTAAGCATCCAAGAATGGAGTGCATGTGTTCTATGCTGTGGGTTTGTGTGTGATGAGGTCCGTGAACCAGGGGTAGGAAGGGTAAGAGGTTGTGGGGAGGGAGGGGCTGGGGCTTTGATCCCACTGTTAGGTAATTTTTTTGTAAAATATTATACTGTCTTATATGAGGGAAATTGTGATGCAACAAAAGGTTGGATGGTAGAGAAAAAGAGCTAAGAAAAGTATATAAATATTGCATACGGTTTTCACTAAAACGAGGTGAAAATTGCATTACCCTCACTTTTCATGACTCTAGATAACAATGTGACATTTTTAGCTGATTTTTTTACAGATTAACTTAATTAATGATGATTTAGAAGTGGTACAGTTTCAATTTTGCATCTATTTTTTGCATAAGGAACTTGGTTTTATCACATTTTTTCAAGCGGTATGGGGAGGGGGAGGGGGAGAACGCCGTGCATGCTATTGCGAGGCCGGCGTGTGGTAAATATCACATGGTATTGTTCATACGGAAAATGATCGGATGTCAGGCTTTCTTATGCTAATGGATGGTTGATTGTGATTACTGATTTTTGGGTTGATTTATTTGTGATGATATAGTATTATATTATTTGTATACGTGATTATTATTTATATATTATGTTATTGACACACATACGTGTGCCACATACCAACAAACTTCTGACTCTACATATGTGCTGTACCTATCAATTCATCATTCACGATATCGCTTGCAAACTGTACACACTTTCAGACAAGGGTTACCAATGTGGCTGACTGTGAGCGGGTCCGGGATACGTACCAGTATTTGCTTGTCGCCACCACCATCGCTCACCCGCTGATTATGTCAGCCTCTATCAGGACGGTATCGGCCATTGGCGCCGGAGCCTGACTCGCGCCGGGGAGGGGGCGGGGGGGGGGGGTAAGGCGGCACCAGGGCTGATGAACCCTTCCGACAAACAGTCGTCAATGAGGAGCCTCGCGGCGCCGTGCGACGCGTCTGCTGTGCGGTCCAGAGGTCGAGTCATCGCTCTCCAGATGCCCGGCTATGCAGATGGATGGCTGGAGACGGAGAGGGGGCAGAGGGCGTCATGGGCCTTTGCTTTCGAGAGTGTCAGTATCGTGACAAACGACTTGAAAGATTTGGATGCTGTTCATTTTCTGAGCTGTAACCTGCATTGGCACTTCCGGTTTCAGTGTGACCCTGGAAAAGCGTAAGTGGGTGGGTAACCCTTCGATATCTTCCCGCAACATTCAGATTTGAGAAGTTCGATTTCCAAGAGCACATTGTTAAAGACGTATTTGTGCTTGGCTATAACTAATACTGGTAAAAATAACAAAACATACAGATAGCCCAAAAAACTTTTGTAATGTAAAAAACAGCAACATGCAAATGTGAAATGATTCTATCTGCACTGCCTTCTGCTACGCCATCGGTCCTCATTGAGGCTTGGGTAGAACGTGGTTCGTTTGGCGGAAGTAGCACTGTTGAAGTCTGTCTCTGGAAAGTGTGTCAGCCCTTGAGCTGGGTCCGACCCTCTCGACCTCTCGTAACGCTGCCAGAGTGATGGAGCCTTCCATGGTGCCAGACGTCTGAGCAGGCGTCCAAGATAGGCAGCATTGTGGGCTGAGTGAGGCAGCTGATGATGAGCGCCATACATTGAGAGTAGTGGGCTCGCAGGGCATCGATATTTCAAGCTTCTCTTCGTGGACACTACCAAAATACATTGCAAATGCTCAGTCAAGATGGTTCAGCAGCAGGGTGTAGTTTCCAATTCAGTTGAGAGGGCTTCAGCCCCTCCCCCCACAACTTGGCTTCAGCCACCCAACTTTGACGAGGAAGTAGATCAAATCCTGGGATAATTATGCATTTTTGGCGATTTTGATATTACTTTAAGCAATTTTTCCCAGCTCAGCCCCCCCCCCAACTTCTCAGGAGAATCTACGTCCCTGTTCAGCAGCCTTTCCTGATTCCCCATGCGCGCTTTGTCTTGCACAGACGCTCTTTGCGCTCTTCCAGGTGTTAATTATCCTACCTCGTTGCATTGTTATCTCATCTGACGTCATACAAACGTCACAGACACACACCATCACCTTGAGAGCGCAGCTCATCTAGCCCTCACTTCCTACTCTGCCAGCCGTTCCGCCGGCTTCGTCCCGCAGCTGCAGCCGCCTGCAGCCCCTCTGACAAACTTACGCTCCCCTCTGCAGCCCCGCCCCTCTGACAAATTTACGCAAGAGACCGTGCGCCCCCACTGAGCCGGGTCGCGCCATGTCGCGCCCGTATGGCGCAACTTTTTGTATGTGGCGCCCCCTCCCCTCGACCGAAATCCTGGATCCGCGCCTGCTGTATATCAGCCGAATTCAGCGGAATCGGCCGACAGAATCGGCTCCGGTTTACCAGTGCCGCGCTTCTATTGCGCCGGGACACGAACGGACGTGATCGTGGCACTGCAATAAATGCGGCGTGGCATTGCAATTGCGGCGGCCGGCGAGGCGTTGCAATTGCGGCGCAGCTAAAGACTGATGCGGCAATACTCGGGGCTGGCTCGGCGCGATTGTGGCGCAGTGGTGCGGTGCGAGACTGCCGGTAATGACACACTGCACGTGTGCGCGTGTGTGTGCTGTTGTTTGGCAGACGCACAGCCGCGGAAATTTGAGTTGTAACCCTCTCTCGGTGCAGGGGAGTGGCCGAGGTCGAACCTAGATCTAAACACTGGCAGCGCGCGGACTGAGAGATTGTGCGTGGCATGTGTACTGTTGTGTACGCACTACGCATGTCTGTATGCGTGGGGTGTCTGGTGACATATTTTGTTAAGATTCACTCCCTTTGAGACGCTCCTCTCTAGGGTGATGGAAAAGGGGGGGGGGCAGGGGGAGGGGAGCTCAAGAAGGGGGGTCAAACATATGATTTTGCCCTAATAAATTTGCATGGGGGCTCTCCAAAAAGTTCGTTCGTTTTGTTTTCTTTCCCAGAAAATGACTGAGGGCCCGAGGTATCCCCTGCTAGTCCGAGGAGCTATCTAGGACAGACAGAATTCCCTCAGTTGGCCTGAGAGGTAATCGGTAGGTCTGACGACTCTCAGAAGGCCTGTGACTTCAACATGGGTCTGTCCGACGTTTTTTGCGACCATTTAGAAGCACTGCAAAATAAAGTGTCTAAAATCCGAGGAGATAACATTTTGTGCCATTTTGGGGAGGCTTTTTGGCTGAAAGGGCCCCTGGGCTTTCATCAGATATACCCCTCTATCCGATAATACCATCCGCTGCCACTGCTTCTCTTCTTCTTCTTCTTCTGGACTTATGTCGTCAAGATGAATAACTTTCCTTAAAGTATAAGCATGGACCCTGGTGACACTTAAATATCGTTAAAAGCATCCTAGCTCGGCTGTAAGGAATGCACAAATGGAAAATCATTATTAGTTTTAGTTACCGCTGTTACTTGTGCTCAAAGTTGGGTTTCTGAGCGACACAACAAGAAAATTAGGATGGAAACACGCTTAATTCGCTAACTTTCTGTAGCACAGTGATTTATGAATTACGGAAGCCAGGGATATTAAGAACGAATAATTGTACATTGACTGATTGACAGGGTCGTCACCCCCAAGGTTCGAAGCTATCGATGGGCTTTCATCACGATGAAAAACCATCGCAGACGAATTTAGACAGCGTGAGAGGCGAAGCTGATAGCTCCTTTGATACTTACTTGCCACCTTTGATCCTTCATTGATGCCCTTTCTTATTCTGATTCTGGTAATTGACTGTTCTGGTCATAAACCTGATACCATACTATAATCTGACCATGTTCGCTGGACACCAGACAGGCCGACAGACCGTTGGGGTGTAGATGTTGCATTTGATGCTGTCTGTCTGTATGTCTGTCTGTCTGGCCGCCATGTTTCTCCCCGAAACGGTCACCGCAGTAGGCCCGGCCCGTGTCCGTGCACCGTCTGATTTATAATCGGAGAAAAATAGCCATAATCACCGGTGGGGTGGTGGCTCCAGCGGGCCCTGGAACAGACGCCGCAGAGGGCTCTGTAATTAGGTTAGCGGATTTGTCGGGTTTGTTTTGGCGTTGGCCGCTCTCGGTGCCGCCGACAGGAGCATATCTCCGCCGCCAGATGGCAGGCGGGTCGGCTCAGTTTATATCCCCGGTGGCCATTGTTTGCCGCAGCTCACTGGACAGTATGACCAGTGTCAGGTTTCAGATCCGGTTAATGCTGAATTATCTCGGCATGGGCGGTGCACATGAGAATGTGTGGTCGAAACAGTGTCTTGCATCCCGGAAGCGGAACGAGATAGCCAGCTATCGACGCTTGCTCGTGATTTTTTGTTCTCATCTCATCATGTATCTCAGCGTTAGACCCCCAGTCCTTATTCTCTGAGAGGTCCCAGGTGTGCAGCTTAAAACACATAAATCCCACCGGCCCCACTCTCAAGGTCTCGCCGTTTTCACGGGGCGCATTAAGAGGGCGCCCCCGACATCTCCGCGCCGTCCGACCCGAGAGGACATTTTCGCCCGTTTGCCTTCGCATCTAATTCAGTGTCGAGCGTCGGTCCTTATCCAATTTTCTCTTTCCTTGCGGGAACAACGGCCGCTCGGCCATTATTGGAGCTGGGCCAGTCGCGCCGGCCGATTGATAGCGAGTGATTACGGTCTGTAGCACATAAATCTGCCCAGTGGCCATTGAATTGTCAGCCGAGTGGGCCGGCCGCCGCCTGACCCACCCATTAGCCGCCGTGTCTTATAGGGAAATGCCGCGTATCAGAGCCGGCCACTGCCGGTGACATTCCGACTGCTGGCCGAGTCGAGATGCCGAGACACCGGCTTTGTGTCAGGGATGAGACGGCGGCGCCGTGACGGTGCTGGGGTAGACGGCGGCGCAGAGGTGTAACCCAGAGATTGCTCTCTTTGTGGCAGAGATAACCAGCGGTGACCGGTTTCCGAGTCTGCTGTGGACGTGCGAACTTGGAGCCATGGATTACGAGGCAGGAGCTATTTGGTCTACTGTGGACGTGTGGGCTGTAAACGATGAGGTGCGTGAGCTGTTTAGCTGGCCCTCTCCGGGTGACCCGTGAGACAGGGCCTGGCGGAGAGCTGGACGTGAGGCAGGACTGGACGTGAGGCAGGACTGGACGTGAGGCAGGACTGGACGTGAGGCAGGACTGGACGTGAGGAAGGACTGGACGTGAGGCAGGACTGGACGTGAGGCAGGACTGGACGTGAGGCAGGGCTGGACGTGAGGCAGGACCGGACGTGAGGCAGGGCTGGGCGGAGGGCAGGGCCTGGCGGAGAGCTGGACGTGATGAGCGCCGCAGACGAAACCTGTGCTCGTGTTTCAGATCAGCAGCATCAGTGGGCCGGCCTGGGGAGCTGCAGCCCATTACCGCCAGCTGATGCAGCAGCAGCAGCAGCAACAACAACAGCAGCATCAACAACAGCAACAGACTGAAGATGAGGTGAGTGAGGTGTGCTTCTGAAAAGGTGCTTAATTACTGGTAATTAATATATCATGTTAGTTTGACAGTTGTTGCATTTCCGGCCGGAACCCCAGTCTCAGACAAAGTGAACTTGTGTTCTTTTTTACCTGAGCAAGATTCTGTTCCTCAGCGCAAAACTCGTCTTCAAATCACATTGAGTGTGCTGGATGCAGAAAAGGTTGTGCGTGATGTACCTACTCGTCAAGGCGATGAGGTCTGCTTTGCTGTCATTTTAATACATTCAAAATGAAAAAATCAGTTAGTTACATTTGAATTACTGTCATTTATATCATCTTTGCCTACGAAAAAAAGCGTTTGTATAACATTTTCTTCAAGCTATAGGGTTTTGGGGCTGTAACGTTTTTGCATACGCATTATTGTCAAATCCTTGAAATTCCTCAACCCAGCGGTGCGTTTGTGTGGCGGATTGTAGCCGAACAATATGAATGAGAACAAGTTGATCCAAGTGAGCGGGGCCGACACCTGGTTAGTAAATTTGTAACCGACTCACACAAAATAAACGCACCTGGTGCCCGCCGCCTATTCAGATTTCCCCACTTCACCCCGGATACTGGTGGGATATAGCTTTTAATCCCCTCTTCACCCCCTAGCCTACAAAGCAGCGCATGAAAGACCCATCAGCG
>VOPJ01012702.1:75748-122490 GCA_014673585.1 Semibalanus balanoides
GGGGGGGGGATATGTGCAACCTCGTATGGGCCCTGGAGGCTCTTTGTTGCACTCTTCTTTTATGTCTTTTATGTCTTTATTTATGTCTTATGCCACATGAAAACTATACATATTGCATTCTTGAAATACTGTGTAGTGTGGATGGATGTCTGACTATTCTTCTTTTGAATTGAGCCCCAATGCATGGAAATTATCACTGTAGATATAACTGTTATGCACATAAAAGATCACTGATGTGCAAACAACACGCTTATGGGAAAATTGCCCTTCTTAAAGGAAATAGTTCACCTTGGATTGTTTTTTTCAAACACAATTTGATTATATTCTGAAATAGAACTTCCTTTCATATTGTCAAAAATAGCCATACATCGCGCCGATTCAGGACAGAAGGACGTAGGCATCATTGATTGTATCAAAACTATATGCGTACGTCAACGTCAAACGAAAGAATCAAATGGCTCAGTCAATCAGATTCAAGAGTAGTCGCGTAAGATTACTGTATAGCCTCCCGATGGCCCACATTCCTCGCAGTTCTTTGTTTAGGCCCACATTGCTTCAACAAAGTCAAATTATTCATGCTGGAGAGCCTTTTCAGTCCAGAAAACTTGAAGCTAGGGTTTTTTCAACACGGGCTACAAAACTGCTATCTCAGTTCAAAACCCATGTTGAGGGTGAACTATTTCCTTTAACAAGATACTTAGGTAACAGAAGCTTTTTTTCCTCTGCACATGAAACTGAACAAAAGTACTGGACGGATTGTTTAATTGCACCAGTTTAGTCACAGCTAGAGTTGAGACTTGAGGCTCCCGGTTTCCCATAAAGAAACCCACAAAAATAATATAAACAAGCATAATACAAATATGTTTTTGGACTCATCGCTTCTTATTCTTCCCAGCGTGAAATAGAACAAATTTGCAATCTCAGCGTGAAATAGAACAAATTTGGAATCCCAGCAAGAAAATAATGAAAATATGCTTAGTTCTGCAACCACACAAATTTATCATAGCTGTTGCAAGTTTAAATACAAGAAAACATTGTAAACATCCCAGGCCTAAATCGTTTTATGTGAGGTTGCAATGAGTGCTGTGTGGTAGCTCCACTATTGAGTTTCCCCTTTCCGATCAGATATATAATTACATATCTCCCTTGTTGCTATTAAGCGAGTGTGCAAAATGACTCCTCGCTTGAGGCTGGCTCTCATTTCTCAAACCTCCCACTCAAGATTGAGATTGTATGGCGTCACCACTCCCTGTGATGATCGATTGTACATTATAAATTATAATTGTATTATAGATTTAGAGACGGCAACGTTCTACCAACCCTTGGTGACCACTTTACAATATTTTCATTTGTATTCCTAGATACATACCGCGCTTATTACCAAGGCCCTATATGCTATAGTCGCTCAAGGATAGCGATATGCCTAACCATCCTGTGACGTCACGTAAGTGCTACTATTTCGCTGACATGTCAAATCAAATGTTCTAAAAATGCTAATGACATTGTGACAGACTGACGCGATCAAATCAGCTGCTAACTATCCACTGTAGGGATAATTGAACACGATTTATTTTGAGATTGGAATGATAATTACCGACTTTAATTAATGGCCAATTTTAATTGATTATTTCGATCAAAGAAACACAAAAATACATTATTCCTCATTTGTTCACATAAATGTGTCAATGTATGACAATTCAATAAAAGTGGAAACTAACATATCACGAGCGCATGCAGGAAAAATCATGGACGCTCGTGGGGCTGCCCTACAAGTTATTAATGGGATGTGAATCAATGTTAAAATGAACACCATGCTCACGCGAGTCCTTCTCGGTGGAGGGGCCTGCGCTCACCAGGGAAGGACAGCTGCCTCACAATGCGACTGACTAGCTTTCGTTTTAAATACGCTGTGAAAAATGAAACGGCGCCAAAAACACTCAGAAGCAGTCGAAAATAGCGATGGTTCTGCTCCTGAACCAGCATCTCGATTTTGGTTGGGTGGATCGGCGAGCTGGCGGGTGATGTCCTCTTCCACTCAAGCATTGGTGCCTAGTAAGATCAACACATAGCTGATATGTGAGAAACACTTCCAGAAAATTTTATGACCAAGCTGTATGCAGCATATGATGTGTTAGCACGCGGTACAGCAGCTCCTGCTCCAATTCTCCAATTATCTCTGAGGATGCACTCAGGGCTATTAGGGAAACTAAAAAGCGGGAAAGGACAACCTGGTGGGATAATCTTGCCCGCTGATACTGTTGCATCTTCAACCGGAGCCGGTCATTGCATGCTGTCTGTTTGACTCCATGTTGAATCAACAACCTGCCGAGGCTCATTCATTCAACTCTAGTACCCTTGTGAGGATAAGAGTGGCATGCTAAATGACTGTTTCAACTATAGGGCATAGCTCTCTCCCTACTTTGTCCAAACTTTTAAGATGTGATTCTTGTGGAAAGGATCGGGAAGTTCCTTCATACAATGAACGCTCAATTTGGGTTAAATCCAACTGTGTCCCCACGCACACATGCGCAATATGCCTAAAGAAGCTCGTAAACCACTATACCACAGTCAGGGTGCCCAGTGTATGCGTGCTTCTTGGATGCGAAGCAAAGCGTTTTGCGATCGGGGTGTGTCACATCGAAACTCTTTGAAATTCTTGCACGCGGAAGGGGTACCTCAGTCTTACCTAGCTCCTTCTGATATGGTACCGGCAGCACAGAACTAATGACTGTCATAAATGTCTAACTCCTCTGTCCGCTCCATTTCTGTTCAGAATGGTGGGCTGCCGCCAGGGTAAGCACTTGTCACCATGTTTGTCAGCTGTATATATTGATGACTGTTATACTCTGAACAAAAATCAAAGACTGGGTCGTCCATATACGGGCAAATGCTGTAATATCATAGCCTATGCAGATGACCTTGTATATTGTTCCACGCAGGGCTTCCTTCACAACTTGTACATTATGTGAATCGTTTGCTCTAAGACGAGTTTGGTTCAACTTGAAGAAATGTTTGGCATCCATTTTCATCCGCACGTCTTACTTCCACCCATCTCATCTAATGAGTGTGCCTGCATCTGTAAATGACCAACAACTACATGGGTAAATGATTTAAATATCTGGGTCCAGAGTGGCTGTGATATGAGGGAATTGCCTGACATAAGACGACGTGAAGCGTTCACTGTACTTATAGTGCACATATCCTGTGTGCCGAAATTAGGATATGCCTGATAGACCGAGTACTTTCGCAACTGTTCAGAGCTCCTGATGAACTGTATATGGCTGCGAGCTCTGGAATGTTGCCAGTGAGAAACGGCGCTTTAGCAGAATTGTGTGTGGCATCACCTCTTGTATAACGAAACTGCTTCGGCTTACCTCGCTGTGTAGAATCACGAATTATGCATGAGTAAGATAATTGCCCTGTTTCCCCCAAAAACACTGCTGGTTGCAAGTAGGCAGCTATGCTTTGAAGGGCTAAATTTGTAGCGAGAATCACATCGTTATGCTGGTTACACTCAATCCAATCGGGGTAATGGACTCCTTGCTCGCATCCACTATAGCTAAACAAGAATAGGTATTATACATTTGACTAGCATCAACAGGTAAGCTGCCATACAATATTTAGAGCTTTTCTCATACGCATGTTGCGAAAGACAATACAGAGGCCAGCGACTGTAATGATCACATTGACCTCAAAGACCTTTATACAGGTCAATGATGATGACTGAATGATTGCCGATTTATGTCACCCCAATGTGTGTGCGAAATAAATGGGTTTACAATTATTCTTATTATATGACATTATATGACTATTGAAACATTTTCACCACATTTTCGCGAAAATCGCCCGACAAATGCATTGGAGAAGATGCCGCCATGTTCGAAAACTCAGAATTGCTGCCAGATTTACGTCCTTTTGTGAAGTCGTTTTATGAAAAAAATTAAGCTTTGGGGCCAATAACACTCAATTACGGCACACTATAACGACAATTTCTTGTCTCCATCTGATGAAGCAACTATCGCTTAATCAACGAATCAAAATTTAATTTGCGTATCCAATAAAGGCTTCGTTTAGTTCTATTATCTATTAAGCTTGTAAATCTACATCCTGGACGACACACGGAAAGGCGGATTTGGCAGCAAAATGGCGGAACCATTGCGGCTATGCAGATGACACCCCCCTGCTTATTACCTTACACGCGCAGAGCCCTCACCCGAAATCTCGTCTTCAACATGTGTAATGTGTATTTTCGCCGTGAGAAGAAATGTATTGTCGCAAGAACGCCATAAGCATATCATCAAGACTCACTAAATTAATGCAATTATTATCTTTAACTCGTCAACGTTCGTCAGACTATATAGTAAAGTAATCTTGCGTCAGACCGTCACTGAACAAGAAAATGCTAACCCGTGCACCACGCATACCGTTTTATATACCGTCAGGGGCGGATCCAGGGGGGGGGGCGCTTGGGCGCGCGCCCCCCCGAACCGGGTCTTTTCTATGACGCGCCCGTAGGGTGCGCCCGGAGGGCGCAACTTTTTGTATTGGGCGCCCCCCTGACCGAAATCCTGGATCTGCGCCTGTACCGTGGCACCACGGGGGTGGATTTTCGCCCCCTCCGTTTTTTTAGGAGTAGCGGAAAAATAGTGGCACGCAGCGCCGTCTAGTTTTTTTACAGCTGTTTGGGCATCAATTACCTATGTTGTCTTTAATGTTTTACCTTGGGTCATCTCTACTTTTTGCAGGTCAGGTCACCAGCCCAGATCACATAACCCCACCTCATAAACGTTTGCGCCTTTGTGGTCATACCACAGCTAGAGTTTTTCCCCGATCGGTTTCAAACTTACAAACTTAATAATATCATAATCATCTACAATTTGTTTAACTCAGATTTGTTATATCGGTGACCTTAGGTCGGGTCAGTTTTGTGATTTCCCCATTTATAAGTGTAATATAAAAATACAAATGCTTTTTGCATGGAATATGCATTGGATCAGATCAATTATTTCAGCAACATGTTACTTAAGCTAATTATTGATGAACCATGAGTTGCCAGGAACGTAGCCAGGGGCTACGTCTGGCCCCTGAGCAAAAATAATTATCATAGATAGAATGAAATCTGACGCACATGTCCTGACCCCCCCCCGGTCAGCAGCAATGATTTTTTTTTTTTAATTTTGCGCTGCGCCGTTTGTCGTCTGGCCGACGTAAATTTGACCACATCATCGGACGTGCCGAGATGAACTGGGCTGTCTACCCGCCCGCCAGTTTGCGAACGTCCACTCTTAAATTTTCTGCACAAAATTCGCTGCAACGAAGAGCACGTGGCTCTTTCCTCTCAGCTTCAGGTCAACTCTTCCTCCTTTTTGGGCCTTCTTCTCTTTCCGAATAATTCCTACCGGCAGGACACAGATCTGCTCTCCCGCGCCGAGAACGAGGGCGGGCAGCGCGGCGCCGCTTCTTGTTCTGTAGGCACTAACTGTACAACCGCCTCCCCTGGATTTGCGACTCCATCCCTGGGAGCTTTAGCGCGCAGTTTCAGAACTTTTAAGGTTGTGTGAAAGAGATGAGAAGTGTATTGATGCGTGTGTGTGGTGTGCGTGGTTTTATGGGTTGTTTTATATGGTTAGTGTGTTCATTTATATTCATTTGATCTTATTGTATGCTGTATACGTGTTTTTAAATGTTATCTTCTTAACCATAGGCGTAGGAACGCGGGGGGGGGGGGCGGGGGGCCATGCCCCCCCATTTTGTCCATTGGTGAGCTACAAATCAACAATTTTACTTTGTTATACAAACTTTAAAAAGCGCAACAGATCCGCTCGAAGACGAAAGGACTCAACTGCATGAAAAAAAAAAAAAAAAAAAAAAAAAAAAAAAAAAAAAAATAATAAAAACAAAAAAAAATAATAAAAAAAAAAAATCCCTGTGTACGGGGGATGAGTTGCCCTCAAGACGAGACTTGAAGTTCGCTGGCCCCCCTCATTTTTTGTCACGTTCCTCCGCTTCTGTTCTTAACCCTACCCCGACACTCGGAATAGCCATTTTACAATGGAGTGTTTTAATTGTTTAATACAATATAATACAATGTCTGAGGAACAAAATATGATTTTTTTCAATGTGGCCTCCCCTGATAAAAAATGCTGGCTTCGTGCCTGATTGTTGCTCAGTGAACTCTTCAAGGTCATCTTAGATAACATGAGGTCATCAGCAATGTTTTGCTAATAACTCTTGATAAAATAAAGATATAGACGAGCGGATGACACTGCTATACTTGTCTCGTCGAGCCGCGTCGCCCCATATGCAACATGACCTACCTGGGTCGGGTGTGGGTCACCAAATGGCATTGACCCGAGGTAAAATTATTGACCTAAACGGGTGACCATTAATATTCGTCAAGGTGCTCTGAGAAGATAACCACGATGGCGTCAACATTTTTGCCCTATTAGGTCAAATGTTATTTTCGAAAAACAGCTTTTCCAAACATAGCCTTTTTTACCTTTGATGAACTCTGGAGTACTAACTATTGATCTGATCTTAAATCTGAGGACATGTAGGCGATTGCAGTTTCAAGGGCTTTCTATTTTTTCTTAGCTCTCATAGTTCCCGATGTATTTTGGGTTTCTGGAGTGGTCAAACAAATCGGAAAATCTGTACTTTGATGACCTCTGGTGACCTCAATTTGACCTGACCTAAACAAACACCGATAGACTTTCAATAGAGCTTGTCTCGAGCTATCTAACACCGTTTTTCGCTTGTCGCTACGTTGCGTGGTATCAGAGATCTTAGGGAGGGGGGAAGCACAAATCAACTCCCCGGCGGTTCGTGTTTGGCGCAGACCCCCGGCGGTGCGCCTGCTAATATTACTCCCATACTTCAGCGGGTGTTGCTCTTATCGTGTTTGTTAGACTGACGTCAAGAGCACTTCGCTGCTTCTTTCATAATAAATATATGAAGTTGTAGGTTAATATTGCCCAAGGCATTCAAAAATCCCAAACGTCTTGTTTATACGAATTCACCATATATATTTCGTCGATGAGTATCAAAGTGGGTCATAGCAAACAAGATGAGCAAAAAAACGTGATTAAAAACGGAAGAAACGAAACCATATTTCTCACAATGTCCACAAAATCATATGCATATCACAGTTGAGCACTCACTATGAGCAGTCACTACAAGACGTCAACCACTTGCAACGAGTGATTGAGAATGGGTAGTCATTTCAAGTCGTCAACCACTTGCAACGAGTGATTGAGAATGGGTAGTCATTTCAAGTCGTCAACCACTTGCAACGAGTGATTGAGGATGGTCTCGTGTCCCTGAAAAAGAAAACGAGCTCTGAAGAGTTTCCTCTCCAGCACGAGAGGAAGCCAGTACTTGTCGTCTACCCACATCTTGTCATAGGGGATTTCCGTTTCTTGATACCACAATGGCCGCATCTCTGCCGACCAAACAGAAGACTGTCAACATCTCACAGGTTTACAGCACTTGACGATTTAAAAGTGCATCGTAGAAGCATAGGGTCTGTTCCCGTAGCGCCCCTAGCCTCCTCCAAGCTGCCTCCAAAATCCTCCGGTCGTATCCTATTGAACAGACTGGAGGAAGTCAGAAGCGCCACGGGAACACAAGCTGTACACAAGCTGGCTACACAGTGCACAGGTGCACAAGCTATATCAATGTGCAACAATATCGTATGTCACATTCAATGCATCACGTATCGTCGTAACACATCACATTCGATCCTCTGAGTCGCCTGCATTCGACCAACTTCTTCTAAAACCACAAGAAGACCACAATAATTGTTGTCCTAAATCACAATTGATTCCAGAGTGCTGAGGAGTACTGACTACTGACCCATTCAACAAATGTCCACATATTCCATTCACAGCAGCAAATTGAAAAACGCACACAAAGCTTAAAGGGAGTGTGCCTACTCTTTTGGAAAGTCAAAAATATTTGTCTTACGGTAAAAAGCCATTGGTTTGATGGTTGGATACGATAAAACATCTCGAGCCCGCGCTTTAGTGATTTTTTTTTAAATCGATAAACGATCACCACTATAATCTGAGTAAAGAAGATGTTATGTAAAACGGCGCACATAAGACAATAAACAGTCCATACGAACATTGAACCTCATCAATCTGTCGTCAGTAGGTTTGTCAGCACCGATCCCGGCCCAGTATTCTGTCTACGTCACGTGACACGCCCAGAAAATACTGGGCGTATTACGTGACATAGGCAGAAAGCTGGGCCGTGATTGGTACCAATCACGGGCTGACAAACGTGCTGATGACAGATCGAGCAAAGCCTCTGTTGTCGAAATGCTATTGGCCGGCGCCAACGATTTGCTAGCAAAATGGTATCGATATTTCGATATTAGCCATGATTCTAGTAATAATAAGCTTTCTGGAGTCTACCAGATGATTGTGTAATTCCATCTCGTTCCTGGAGTCTTTGGAATATCTCAGCAACTAGAGTGAATCTGGAGAAATGAAGTCGTGATTAAATTAATAAAAAATACATTTTATAGACCAGTGTCAACAACCCCACATTAACGATGTGAGTAGGCACACTCCTTTGATTACCTACCCTCAGTCTCTTGCGGGTCTCCCGTGAATTTTTCCACTGTAAACACGTGCACATCTAGCAGACAGGGATCGCCTTGGAACTCGAACTCGATGTGTCCGGCCGGCACCAGGTCCTCGGCGTGCACACAGCTCTCCTCCAGCAGCTCCCTGACGTCACGGCAGAACACATTGCACTGAGGTGAGGTTATTCGCGTCACAGGTCACCATAGCTGCTTTGTGATATGGATGTGGAGCTCCGCAAGTGCGAATGATTTATCAAGTGGGGATCAAATGACCAGTTGGCACGCATGAAGTGGAAACGATCGACTATCAGATGCGAGTTGTGGCCATGATGACATCTATACGTATTACCGATTACGATTGCGTACACTTGCGGCGTTAAAAAGTAACGCACCGTCGGTATGGATACACGCTGAAAAGATCGGCACAAACAGGAGACAAATAAGCAAGAACCACAATGCAGTCTCACCGTCTGGCAGCCTGCTCAATCGTCTCTCCCGGCTCCAGCTTGCCACCGAAGCCGTTCCATTTCCCGGCACCGAAGCCGCGCTTCTTCAGGCCGAGGAGAACGCGGTGCCGAGGCACGTCCCGCACCAGCACCAGCGTCAACACCTTCCGCAACATCGGAGGAACGGTGGCGCCGGCCTTGATGGACGCCGGTGAGCAGAACTAGCTGCACACGGTGAAAGAGGTGTCACAACTCACAACAATAGATAAATGAGAGGTTCACACTTCCAAGGGCGTCGCCACCTTCCGAAACTGGGGAAGGCATTTTTAAGTCGATTCTTTTCAAAATGTTTGGGGACACCTCCCGCTTGGGGGGACGCGTCCCCCGTCCCCCCGCTTCCGACGTCCATATGCACTTTACAGCACATATCATATGGCACTGTATAGCCTACTGAGTACTGATGCTGCCAAGTCACTACAGAAGCGGATACTTATCAATATACCTGCACTACCTAAAAGAACAGAAGAGCTAACAGTGTTTGTCAGAAAGGGCACTACAAAAATAGACGTGGTTCAAAATTGTACCAAACCTCATCAAATTTATCATTGATTCATGGCAAAATGTCATGTTTTAACCCTATTCCTGGAGGGAATGACAAAGATATAACCGACATCTTGGTCGGGGGAGGGCGCTCATTTGCGGTGGCGCGCCCTCTTCAGATCTCCGCTGCCATAAGAGTAGAAACATGAGAACTTGTGTTGTTGGACTAATGGTCGAACAGGATGGAGAGCTGCGATTTTGTCAAATTTTGGTGACCTGGTCATTATCGTCAATGGTCAAATGACGTCAGTCAGAGAAGAGGGTATTTTTGATTTCAAAAACATGATTATTTTCAGGAACTTGCCATTTAAGTCTCGGAACTATGGCAGCTAGGAGAATCCTAAAAATCACTTGTTAAAGCGGTTTTAACTGTCTTTCACCGTTAAGGCATTCATAAATGACCTTCACGGTCAAGGGTTTGGACTTGTAGAGATCGCACAAGATGTTAATAAAACCTGTTTTTCAGCGGAAAGGTTTGTTCGTTAATAACTTTTTATCTTAGTATACTATAGCATATTATTTGTACCATGTGTTTCTCTCGTCATTTGCGGTTCGAATCTATCAACTATGTTCAAATCGAAAATGTTTGACCCGTCAAGGTCAAGATCAAGGTCAATGGTGAGCGTATCACTGTAAGGTCTCTTATCAATAATGCATTTTTTCAAGAAAGACGGTGATTCGACGAGACAACATTTGTTGAGTACGCATTGTGTGAGTCTCTATGATGTTCTTGTCACTCGATTTATGAATAAAAAGTGTTGTGACCTTGAGATGACCTGTCAAAAAGGTCACTGACTAAAAAATTCATCCTTATTCAGTCAAAAATGACCTAAACATCGACATGGATACTAAAAAAATTGGATTCGTATGACAATTACATAAACCTGCTTTTTCATTTTTTTCTACCATGATCACTATATATTGGGAAGGTGTTAGCATTTGGAGCCTGACATTCTCAGGGTCACAAATAGTTAGATATCCCGCATGAAACTTTTTCAGAACAGATAGTATTTGGCATATTTTCTACTCGAACAATTTAGCATTCCTTTTTTTTTAAACGGGCTTGGAAAATAAAAAATCTTGCATTAATTTTTTGAAAAGAAAAAATAAGTGTTATACAAAATAAGATGGATTCAAAATTCGAAATTTTGCAAATTTCAAGATAGCGCATCCTGAGAAAACACAATCTTTCTCTACCGATGGTCTGTTTTTGCTAACACTTCTCTTGCAACACACAAACCTCTCCATGAGCTAACCCGATGTACAAGAACCTCCACTGTGTTCAAACGGGAAAACGCGAACACGGCCCTCGCGCTAAATACTGTCCTGGACCCCTACGCCTAATAATTCAAGTTTGGAAAAAGCATCACACAGTCGATGCGCAATGAAATTATAGGAAGAAAGCCGAGCAGCTGAAGAGTCTGAGTTGAGTTATGAATGACCCATACGCGAAAAACCTTCAGCAAGGAGGGGGGCACGATTCGCCCCGGCCCCCCGGACAGTGATAGGGTTAAGAAAGAAACATTACATGTTCTTTAACAAAACCATGGATATGTCATACTATAGGTTAGCAGATAGAGCTAGCAGCTCTAGCGGATCCAAGGGGATGGCGGCAGGGGGATGGCGGCAAGGTGAAGCCCCCCCCCCCCAGATCGCCTGAAATCGGTAAAATTATACTCATTTTCTAATGTAGAAGGAAATCTAATAAACTTTTACTAAGGCATGTTTGTTTAAAGGAAATAGTTCACATTGGATTTTTTTTCAAACACGATTTGATTATATTGTGAAATACAACTTTTCTTCATATTGTCAAAAATAGCCATGCATCGCGCCGATTCAGGACAGAAGGACGTATCATTGATACATCATTGATTTTATAAAAACTATATGCGTGCGTCAAACGTCAACGTCAAACGAAATAATCGAATGGCTCAGCCAATCAGATTCGAAAGTAGTCGCGTAAGATTACTGTAACTCTCTCGCTACAGTCCACGATTCTTGACATTCTTTGTTTATGGCCCACATTCCTTCGACAAAAAGTCAAATGCATTCGGCTGGAGAGCCTTTTCAGTCCAGAAAACTTGCAGTTTGGGGTTTTTCAACACGGGCTAAAAAAACTGCTTTCTCAGTTCAAAACCCATGTTGAAGGTGAACTATTTCCTTTAAAACCGTTCAATAAGGTACAAGGAAGCCAAATCCTACGAGTTTGTCAAATTTGTTGAAACTTTTTTAAATTTAGCCCCCTCCAAATCGCCTGCAGCCCACGTTTTGGATCCGCCAGTGGCTAGCAGTTTTACTGCTTCAGTTGGCAACGGTATGCTTGCCAGTTCAATGAAGTTATACATCAATGCTCTGTTAAATAATATTTAACAATAACAATAAGGGGCACAACTTGTTAGCTTTTGTAAGGGTGAGGTGGCTATAAATCTGAATTTTGATTTGAAAATAAATATGTTAGCTATGGCAATATAAACCCTGAGAAACTGGAAAGTGGGACAAGCAAACTTTTAGTGCCACTTCCTGGCACACGATTCCATGACAAATCGTCGTCCCGTATTTCTTCGTCTTCCCCCCCCCCCCGCCTGCTTCGTCAGCAAATCTTCGTCTTTGAATTTCTTCGTCGCGCGTTTCTTCGTCTCGCATTTCTTCGTATCTGCCCGTACGCCCCCCCCCCTCCCCGCCTGCACGCGGCTACCGTGAGTGCCGCCGCGCGGGTGCATATCAATATAGGCCCATGGGAACAGGGGGAGGGGCGACCCCCCATTTCAGGACCGGGATGCGGTGCCCCAACCTCAGGGAGCTCATCTTAACGTTGCGTAAAGAAGCCGTATGTCCCATCGAAAATATAAATTTTATTTTAACAAAATCGTCGTTTACAAGACAGCTTTTCTTAACCGCTGCCTGCCTTGACCGGTGATTTTACCATGTTAGAGTGGCCCTGTCTTAAAATGGGCTCTCAATTAAAAAAAACACACACACAGACCCTGGCATGAGAGGGTCCTCATTAGGACGGCCCCGGTGTGCCACATTTTATCAGGTCAGGCCTGGCCTGATCAAGACTGGGCCCCTTCCAGGTATTACAAATTTGTAAGGACCGGGCTTTCGTTCTGGCCTGGCCCAATATTATGCCTCTGCCAGCACAGGGCTCCTGCCTCGACCGAGGTCCATATTACTCCTCTGCCAGTACCAGAACCCTTCTTCGATCGTGCCCGTACCAGGAAGGGGCCCGTATCACATAATATGCAGGGAGCGGTCCTTTGGTGACCGGGCGCTCGTCCTACTGGGCGCCAAATCACGACTTTGCCAGCACCGGGCCCCTGCCTCAATCGGACACGACCAAGACCGGACCCTTTACCAGAAACGGGACGGTATCAATAATATACAGGGACCGGGCCTTGTTGTAGCTGGGCCTTTGTCCTGACCAGGCCCCATATTACGCCTAGGCTCTGCCAGCACCGGGCCCCTGCCTCGATCGGGCCAAAATCACGTATTACGCATCTGCGAGCGTCGTGCTTCTGTCTCGACCGGTTCCATACATGAACGGGTATTCCTCCCCAATAAACATGTCGACGTCGGCCTGACGTCGGTTTTACGTTGGCCCGACGTTGGCTGGACGTCGTATATGTCCGCTCCGCCTATGCTGACGTCCAGCCGACGTCCGCTGACATCGGCATGCCGCTACCGAGATGCCGACATCTGCCGACGTCGTCCCGACATCGGCTGGACCTCGGCATAGGCGGACATATCCGACGTGTAGCCGAGATGCCGAGATCTTTCGACGTCGGCCCGACATCAAAATATTGATTGGGTCCCCATCAGCAACGGGCCCGTATAAGTATAATATGCAGGGGGTAGCCAGGTATGGGATAGA
Source organism: Semibalanus balanoides (assembly GCA_014673585.1). Lineage (NCBI taxonomy): Eukaryota > Metazoa > Arthropoda > Thecostraca > Balanomorpha > Balanidae > Semibalanus > Semibalanus balanoides. The sequence continues at coordinate 89,256 of VOPJ01012702.1, forward strand.
ATACGGGTCCTTATGATACATGCACCCTTCCACAGATTTTTTGGAAGGGGTTAGTGGATCCTTTTGAACTCCCGCCGCGCCGTTGACGTCACCGGAGGCATCTGCGATTGAGCCGTGGTCTCCAGTGACGTCATATGGTGGCCCGCCGAGTTCAAGGTCAAATGGCTCGTGTTCTCGTGTTACCTGATAAGGCCATGGATGATAAATACCATCCATGATAAGGCCTTGGCCGGCCGATACGAAAAAAATACGCGACGAAGAAACACAAGACGAAGACTTGCGTACAAATAAATGCACTACGAAGAAATGCTGGACGAAGATATGTCCATATTTATAAATACTCTGGTCCAGACACCATTTAGGACACGACGCTGTTACCCCGCTTCCCCGCACACTTTTGACCATCAAGATCAATATACTCTGCTTGCCCTGCAAAGGCACCAAGGCCCTAGATACTCTAAGACAACACACCTTAGGCAACACAGTGTTATAACTTATAGAGTTATAGTGACCTGGGCAACAGTCAACACTACGAAACACGAATCACCGCGAGGCGCGAACCGCGCGAACCTTGCTGCGCGAACCATGGGGCTACCGTCGTAGTGCATTCGGATTGATTCATTTTCCGAATCGCTCAGTATAGAGCTGTGACGTAATTGGTGCCTCGCATCTGATTGGCTCTCACAATGGTTGCCATGCGCCCTGCCGATGGAGCTCTCGGAAGGCGGCGTTTTGTTTTTTCTTCTGAGGTGAGGGCAGTGGCGGCGGAAGAGGGGGACAAGAGGGGCAGTTGCCCTCCCCCCCAACTTAGCCGAGGGTGCTTCGCGTTTAGCTAGGGCTGCTGGCCTGAGAAGGGTCACCCTGGCCGCCTGAAGGGGCGCTCTGACTGCCCCTGAAAGGCGCTTTGGCCGTTTGAGGGGGCGATCTGACCGCTCTGGCCGCCAGAGGGGGCACTCTTGCCGCCTGAGGGGGAGCTCTGGGCACTGGGGGGGGGGGCGCTCTGGCCGCCAGAGAGGTCGCTCTGGCCCCAGAGGGCGCCTTTCAGGCCGTCAGAGGGGCCCTCTGGCCGCCTGAGGAGCCGCTTTGCCGCTAAGGGAAAAAAAGCTCTGGCCGCCACGAAGGGGCACTTCTGACCGGCCTGGTGCTCTGGCCGTCTTAAATATATATATATAATAATATATTATATATAATATACATATATATATATATTTATATTTTAATATATAATAAATATAATTAAATATATTATATGTGTGTGTGTGTGTGGGGTGGTGTGTGTGTGTGGTGTGTGTGTGCGGTGTGCGGTGTGCCAGGTTTGCGGTGTGCGTGTTGCGGGAGGGTGCGGTGTGCGGTGTGGGTGTGCGTGCGTGTGCGTGCGTGTGCGTGCGTGTGCGTGCGTGCTGCGTGCGTTGTGCGTTGCGTGTGCGTGCGTGTGCGTGCGTGTGCGTGCGTGTGCGTCGTGTGCGTGCGTGTTGCGTGCGTGTGCGTGCGTGTGCGCTTGCGTGTGGCGTGACGTGTGCGTGCGTGTGCGTGCGTGTGCGCTGCGTGTGCGTGCGTGGCGTGCGTTGTGCGTGCGTGTGCGTGCGTGTGCGTGCGTGTGCGTGCGTGTGCTGCGTTGCGTGCGTGTGCGTGCGTGTGCGTCGTGGTGTTGCGTGCGTGTGCGTGCGGTGTGCGTGCGTAGCGTGGCGTGTGCGTGCGTGTGCCGTGCGTGTGCGTTGCTGTTGCGTGCGCGTGCGTGTGCGCCACATGCACAGCGAGCGAGTGCGCGTGCGTGTGCGTGGTGGTGTGCGGGTTGCGTGTGTATATAACGGAAGTTGCTCTCTTTTCCTTTATCATTACTAAGTTAACATAAAAAGTAGCAATTAGTTGAAATATTTATTAATAACCAGTCAACATTAATTAATCGTCAACCCACAGCTCCTAGCAGGGTTAAAACGCAACACAGAATACCGCCGCCACAGCGGCCCGTGACGGGTCGGCGGCGGCGGCAATTTTCCGCTAGTTTCCGCCGGCCACACACGCTGGCATACAACACAAACCGTCCAACTCGGCAAACTGACGGTCTCTGGGCCACAACAAACGGCCAACTACGCGCTCGGCAACCAAAGCATTCTCTCTGCGTACGTGTCCCCAGTAACAGAAACGAACGAAGGAACGGAACAAGCACCCACACGAGCGGAACAACCGCAAACGAATGGGTAGTATTTCTGAGATGCAAATTTGAACTGGACATGATGGCAGAACAGGCACGATCTGTACAGACGATTACACGTGAAGCCACCCGTACCGGTTTATTGTCTCGCCCCTGGAGCACCTGTGGCGGGTAAAAGGTTTGTTTTACAATGAACCCATTATATGACGCCGTGAAGAAGACTGTCCCAAGGCAGAACAATTGACAACTTTTCCTTGTCGATACCTTTGATACCTCCAAAGGCCGCAGGTCCGACGAATCAATTAAAAATTGCTTCGATATTTTTCAAAGCATAAATTCAACGCATGAAATCCAAAGTGTGTAGCAAGTGGCTGCCACTGTTGACCGTCCTGCCCTCCCTGCATCCGCTATTGTCAAGCCACACAAGGTCGCCCCGAAAATCAGAGTCCAAACCACCCGAAACCCCCTAGATTGTCTTAATGAGAACACAGTAGCCACACACCATCCCTAGGCGGCAGGCGGGCGACACGGGGCCACACAACCAGGGCAGCGTGACGTGCTCACCGGCGGCGCACAGCCGACCGAATACTGCTAACGACACCTGCCTCCACCCACGGACAGCCGCTAACAGTCAGCCGCCATAGCCTGACCACGACACGTCAGCTGTGCAGGAAGAGCACCGCGCCAGGTACTCTGCGGACTAAGTCGGGAGACGTGCGCTGTCACACGGCGTCATCCCGCAAGGACACCGGCACCGACACCGCCGGTCCGGCCCTACAAGCGGATGCGCAAACGCAAGGGGACTCTACCCAGCTGTGTATGGCAGTGTTTTACTCGCGTTAGGCGGCGTTGGCGGCCAGCGCGATAGGCCAGCCACAGCTAGAAGCTGCGCCGGCTGCCGGTAGTGACTAAGCCTTGGCGTCGCCCGCCGCAGCATCAGTCTCCCCTGCCGGTTCCGCCACCTTCTCAGCCGCTTTTGTCGCCTTCTCAGACGTTACTGCCGCCTTCTCAGCCGGTTCTGCCGCCTTCTCAGCCGGTACTGCCGCCTTCTCTGCCGTGGCACTGTCCGCTTTGTCGTCAGCTGCGGCTTCCTCCGACTTGGCCGCTGCCGCTGGTTCCAACTTGGCAGGTGCGGGTTTCAAGTCCAACTTGTCAGCATTCGGTTCTGACTTGGCAGGCACTGGTTCAGCCTTGGCAGGCGCTGGCTCTGTCTTAGAAGTCGCTGACTCCGCCTTAGAAGGCGCTGAGTCCGCCTTGACAGGCGCCGACTCCACCTTGGCAGGCGCTGGCTCCGCCTTGGCTGGTGCTGACTCCGCCTTGGCAGGTGCTGGCTCCGCCTTGGCAGGTGCTGGCTCCGCCTTGGCAGGCACTGGCTCTGCCTTGGCAGGTGCTGGCTCCGCCTTGGCTGGTGCTGGCTCCGCCTTGGCAGGCACTGACTCCGCCTGGGCGGCTGCTAGCTCCGCCTTGGCGGCTGCTAGCTCCACTCTGGTGGTTGCTAGCTTCGCCTCAATGGCTGCTTGCTCCGCCTTGGCAGGTGCTGGCTCCGCCTTGGCAGGTGCTGGCTCCGCCTTGGCAGGTGCTGGCTCCACCTTGGTAGGTGCTGGCTCTGCCTTGGTAGGTGCTGGCTCCGCCTTGGCTGGTGCTGGCTCCTCCTTGGCAGGCGCTGGCTCCACCTTGGTAGGTGCTGGCTCCGCCTTGGCAGGTGCTGGCTCTGCCTTGACATGTGTTGGCTCCGCCTTGGCTGGTGCTGGCTCTGCCTTGGCTGGTGCTGGCTCCGCCTTGGTAGGTGCTGGCTCCGCCTTGACGGGCACCGGCTCTGAATTCGGTGCCACTGGTTCCGACTCAACTGTCGCCGGTTTCGGAGTCTTCGAAGTGGCTGACTTGGCATCACTGGACGGTTTCGCCGCACCATCTGCCGCTTTGGGCGCATCGGAGCACGGCGCTGCGGCAGATTTTGCGGGCTCTACAGCAGACTTTCCAGCGTCACTCGAAGGTATGGCTGCAGTGTCCATCTCCTTAGAGTCATCCGCCGCCGACGGCTTGACACCGTCCTCTTGCACGGCTGCTGGCGAAACCCTATCTGTCTCCCCATTATCGACCGCCGCCGCCGCCGCCGCCGCCGCATCCTTCGCCGCGTTCCTGACAGGCCGGGTCCTCTCCAGTTCCTCCCCTCCGTCCTCGGAATCGTGCTGCTCCCTGCCCTTGTATCGCTCCACCACCAGGTCATCGCTGATGACCTTCAGCAGATCGGCGGCCGCTACGAGCTGCTCAGCCGCCTCCGGCGTCTTCAGGCGTACGAACGCCATGCCACGCCGGCCCTTCCACGCGATGGACGGCTCCTGAGCACCGGCGTCCAGCAGCGCGGCGCGCAGCTCACGCACGCGCGTGCTGGCCGGCAGCCGGCCGATGAACACCGTCAGCTCGGCCTCCTCGTTAGAGACGGCGCGTGGGCCCCGCGGGCGTCGGCCGCCGCTGTGCGACCGCTCCTTTCGCTCACCACGCTACCAACGGCTCACCACGCTTCACCCCGCTCACCCCGCTCACCACGCTCCCTGCGCCCCGAACGCTCAGCACGCTCCGCCTTATCAGGACGATCTGAGCGATCCACCTTCTCATGACGCTCTGAGCGATCCACCTTCTCGGGGCGAGCCGGCCGGTCTACCGGCGGCGCAGCGCGCTTCTGATCATACTTCTCCAGCAGCACCACCTCGTTGACGAGCTTGAAGCTCTCGCCGGCAGCCAGGAGGTGCTCGACAGCTTCGGCCGAGCGCAGACGAAGCAGCGCCACGCCCTGTCGGCCCTTCCACGAGAGGATGGTGGCCTCGGCCGCCGCGATGGCCTCGCGGAGGTCGCGCGGCCGCGCGTCAGACGGGATGTCGCGCACGATCACCGTCAGACCGTCGGCGTGATCGATTGGCGGCCGGTCGCGGCGCGCGCGCGGCCGCCGCGCCTCCTCCTCGATGTGGCGCGCCGGCTCGGGCGGGGGCGGCCGGCGGCGGCGGCGCTGCTCGTTGCGTGCCTCGCGCTGCTCGTGGCGCGCCTCCATCTCGGGCTCCTCCTGCGCGTCGCTGGCGGCCGCGTCGCTGGTGACGCGGCGGCGGCGGCGCGGAGCGGCAGGCCGCCGCCGCCGGCGCTTGTCGGCGCCGTCATCGTCGGCGTCGCTGTGCGAGGGCTCGGCATCGCCGGCGCCCATCTCGCGACGCCGCCGCGGCCCGCCCGGTCCGCCGCCCATGCCGCCCGGTCCGCCGCCCATGCCGCCCGGTCCGCCCTGCCGGCCCGACTCGCCGTCGGCCCGCAGACGGCGGCTCTTGCGAGCAGCAGCGTCAGCCAGCTCGGTTTCGGTAGGCTCTCCCAGAGTCACGTCCTTGCCGGCCCTGCGGAACGGGACAGACGATGTCGAAGACAATGACGACAGGTACGGCGTCATCTTAGTTTCTAATGACGATATAAATTCGTGGGCAGTATGAAGATTTTACAATATTTTGGTGTTAATGATACACAAAAGATAAATACAAAGTGCTCACAAAATTAGTATCCATTACTAGTGCCTATATTTTTGGACTAAGAACTTCATTCAAAATGTGATGGGTCCCTAGTAATTGTTCCCTAGTTACCAAACTAGAGTAAACAAACATTTTCTACTCGTAAACAAGTAGAAAATATATAACTCGTTTATAAATACATGTGAAAATGATTGGAATGCCAGAATATGATAAACATTTCGTCAGATGTAACCAGTTTCATTTGTCAACAATTCACTCACGTCGCCTCCACTTCTCGCAGCGCCTTCAGCACTGGGATGGCCTTTAGCTTGCGTGGCGTGACCAGTTTCCAGATGATGCCCGTGGGCTTGGGGTGCCGCTTGCTGACCCGGATGACCTGGGTCGGCGTCACGATCAAGTCAACCGTGAGGTCGTGGGAGCCAAACAGCTCCGGTGGAAGGGAGGCAAACACCTGCACCGACACAGGACAGGTGTCAGAGATCAACAGACAGGTGTCAGAGGTCAGCAAACGCGTCAGCGGTCAGCAAATAGGTTAGAGGTCAACAAACAGACCCCAGAGATTCACACATTGTTAAATATTCTCAAATCTCCACGACTTACATCTTCAACACCCATCTGACATAGACAACCCGTCAAAACTTCATCGCAACCGACCTCCCCCCACCAGTGCACCATCCGTGCGTAGTATGCACCAGTTGCGCGAGTGTGGCACAGTATGTGGAGAGAGTGGTACAGCACCCGTCGTCTGTACCTGGTCGTCGTGCACAGTGGTGACGATCAGGGTCTCCTCGGACACGGCTCCGGCGCCCCGGGCCATGGCGTACTCCAGGTCGGCGTAGCCCTCGCCCTTACCGATCCGGTACCCTGCCGTACACACAGAGACACGGTTATTGTGGATACAGAACATAGCAGGCACACACCGGCCAACTGAGACAAAACACTTCTAACCTCCTGACCCCTTAATCTCCGAATACGCCCGCCAATATTAGCACATTCACCGGCAATAGACACAGTAATGCCAGAGGAGTTAGATAAATGCGATTGAGGCCTTGCGCGTCTCATTTTGTCAGATGAAAGACGTGACAGCTAATGTAGCGCAGCATTACAACATTTTACTCCCTCGGCCTCATCGCTTCATTGCTATTTGATCAAAGCCTTGGTAGCAGCAACATATCGTCCACCCCTATAGAAGCCCACCATTTAACTTGTAATCACCCGGTGACCACCTGACAAGCAAAGCAACACTAACCATCTTTGGAGACGGCCACCGAGCCGACAACTATCAGGTCCACTGGCAAGATGTTGTCCAGTCCGACAGGGGTGCTGAACTTGCTGACCCCCTCGGCGCGTGCCACCCTGCGCAGGTCCTCCTTGGCCATACTGGGCGGCGTCAGACGATTAAACAGACCGTGACGGAGCCGCGGTGTTGGTACCAGCACCGTCTTCTCCACCTGTGGACCCGAGCACACATAGACTGTAGGAACAACTAGAGTCTGATACTGTAGACTGGAGGGATCATACATGAGAACGCATTAATCCGCCATTGGCTGGGTGTGGGGGAGAACGCTCCCATCAGAGATTTTCGCAATAGCTCAAAAACGAACAGGGCTAGCAACTCAAAATTTCGGTACCTTCTCCTATATCAATTTGACGTCTCTGTGCAAAAATGAAGCAATTTTGACATTTTTTAGTTATATCTAATTTAGTTACGTCACTAGCACTACACACAACTTTGACGCAAGTATCAGCTAAACTCTAACAGGCCGTACACAAGCCATTCATAAAGCAAAATGCAATCAAAATACGTCAAAGGATGGCAAGTGACAAGGGGTAGAAAATGACTATCCCGTATTAAAAAAAAAGTTTTTGACCCTCAAATATGCAAAAAAAAATGGGGAGGAAATTGCCTTCAAAATAAACATAAAAAATATATATATAACAGCACCCAACCGAATGTACAATACCCAAACCGAATTTCAAAGCAATATCTTTATTTGTTAATGACTGATGGCTCCTAGTACCTCATGAGTATGAATAAATCATGACGCCATGTTTTGAAAATACGTAATTTAACTCCTCGGGCTGTGGCGCATATCGCATCTAATTGTGCCTTCTGCACGGCCGTCCACTCATGATACAAAAACATGCCATAGTTGATGCACAAGATCGGTTTCGAATGAGAGACAACATGGCTGAGAGTCATGTTGGAGAGTAAAAGGTACCTATGGCAGAGTATGCTGGTAGATTTGACCAATATATTTGTTATAAACCTGTGCACACAGGGGTATTCCAGATTTCTTCACTTTCGATTCTTTAAAAGATTCCTAAATTCCTTCGCTCAAAGACATTCGAGAAAAAATTACACAGGGGGACGGCCAGCTCATTGGCGCATTCACGGAGAATGCGAGCACTCAGTCCATCAGGTCCGCAGGCCTAACTAAAAGCTAAGTCATGCACCAAGTGGCGCACAATGTCCTCAGATACATACAAATATGTCAAAGTCGCGTCAATACTAAACGGCACATCCGGAAAAACAAACTGTAATAGCTGAATCTGACAACTTAGCCGCGAAGGTTTGATTGAGTAGGTTCACTCTCCCAACATCGTCAGTTTCCTCCACACCACAACTCGCTAAAACCGACATACCCTTGGTCATTTCAAGAACGACCAGAACCGCTTGGGGTTAGAAGTAAAGTAACCGATAACACCCTTCAGGTATTCAGTGTAACTCTGGCTATTTCATCGTTTAAACATTGATACATTCTGCATAAAGTCCGCTCTAATGCGTTCAACATTTGGCAGACGTTTCATACGCTCAAAGCATGCTTGTTTTGACCGCATTGCTCGTCTCACACCTTCAGTAAACCATGCCGGGAAGCGTTTTTTTTTAGAATAACAACAGGCACATGGCCACGCACCGCCGCATCCACTAGGGTATAGAGCATCGCCAGTCGCCACCGCCTCATAACAGCAATGACACATCACCAGCGTTAATGTCATCCTTCATAACCCGTCACTGTCACCCCCACACACTGTCACACGCTCTTTGACACCAATCAAAAACCCATCGGCGCCGGGTGACCCGTGGTCGAGAACCTGCCACGGCCACGAATGCCTGCCAGCTGGACGCCTTTTCAGCGCCCATCACCGCACAGTTTACAGAGAACGACAGCACCCAGCAACCGCGAGCAGAAACGAAAACCAGGCGTGACCTGGCGGTGCGCGAGCCACGCTCCAGACATCCGAATCCGCGTGAATGCATTTGAACGAACGATACGACACCGAGCGAATTGCTATGTTTGAATGGCCGGGCGATAATATGAATGACTGCGGATGAATGGTACTGACCTGATTGAGTCGCATAATAAAATAGTAGGGGGCTCCAGTGACCGGGCCACGCCCGCTCTCTCACCTCCAGGGCGAGGAAGCGCACCGTCTCCTGCGGCTTGTCGGGGTTCACCTTCACCACCTTGGCTTGCTTGAACTCATCGAGGGCGGCGAGCGCGTGCGCCGCCGCCGGGCCGCCCTTGAAGTTGGGGATGCTGCGGAGAGACGGCCGATGTTAGCGGCAGACAGACACATGACACGGTAAACGGGTTAAAATCCCACAGTGCACAGTCAGAGGAGAAACGCGCAGAAATGACCATGTCTGCTGACAGCTGAACCAGGGGTACCGCGGTCCGCGGATGTGTGCTGATGCATCGCTGAAGAACGAAAGACATATATATTTCCTATATCAGAAATGGAATATGTTCGGAGCGGCATTCGTCGTGCGTCGCCCATAAGCCTGTTAATGCATCTGAAGAAAAGACGTGACATCAGCAATACACATACTTCTCGTAAACATGCGACCAAAAATGATGATTCACAAATGACGTCACAATTCCCGCCAGGGATAGAAGTTGTTTGCTTTGCTCCTGGAGAAGTTGCATGAGCTATGTTGCGAAGCAATACATAGCTTATGCATAGCATAGCATAGTGGTGAATTTTGCGATTTAGCCCGCATAAAGTCCAGAAGCATGAGTTTCAGAATCACATTTTTTACCAATACCAATTGAATTTGTCTGTATTTTTCGAAAATCGTATTGGTTATCGATTTGAAAGCCTTGTGACACTTAAACTTGTGGTCAAAGTGGCGTCTTCCGCCCAGCGCCAGTGACCTGGCAGAATGTTTATGTTATACAACGTGAAAAATACGGGACAATCGAAACCCGTCAGCTCAAATAAGATTGATAACACCGAGCAGCGACTTCATTGAATCTATTTCGGGGCTAATAACTCTCCTGATTACAAAGCTCCGGTTTGGTACACTTCGCATATCACTTTTTCATTTTGAAGTATAAAATCAACAGTGAAGGAAACGCTATGGAGAAATGGAACCTATACAGCCATAAAAAGCATCACGAGTTACTTCAGATACAATGTGTTGCTCTTGCCACCTTGCTCATTATAGACGCTCAAACATGGGCAAATTTGGGGAAATAATTGCATACATGGTGGTGCCGTTAGTGCCGTATTTGGCACCAAAGCAATGCATTGCTTTGGTGCCAAATACGGCACTAACGGCACCACCATGTATGCAACAATTTTTTTATTCTCCAAGTTGGCCATGTTTTAGCGTCTATAACGAGCAAGGTGGCGCAAGGTGGCAAGAGGAACACATTGTATTCGAAGTAACTTGAGGAGCTTTTTATGGCTGTAGCCTGTATGCATTTAATTTCTCCCTAACGCCACCTTCACTGCTGATTTTTCTACTTCCAAACGCAACTAATCTAACGAAATTTATTTGCGATATGCGAAGTCGACCGAACCGTGGCTTTGTAGTCAGGGAAGTTATTAGCCCTGAAATAGATTCAATGAAGTCTCTGCTCGATGTTATACAACTTATTTGAGCTGACGGGTTCCGATTGTCCCGTATTTGTCACGTTTATAACATCACAATGTCTGCCAGCTCAAGACACCACTTCGCGCGGAAGACACCACCTTGACCGCAAGTTTCAGTGTCATAAGGCGTTCAAATGGCTAAAGCATGTCGATTTTCGAAAAATGTAGACAATTTCCAATCGGTATCGGTAAACAAATATTCCGAAATTCATGCTTTCGGACTTTATGCGGGCTAAATCGTAAAATTCACCACTGTGCAAAAGTGTAGAAAAGGTAGGGCCAAAACAATTCGTCTGTTATGCCATTTTCCAGACCAAAAACTACGAAGCATTGTCTAGTCATAAATCAAGAGCTTACGTAACATCGAACTGCGACCTGGCATTGAAAATAGATTAGCAGTTTAAAACGTCGAACACTGCCAATAGTGAGTGATATATAATATCGAGTGACTAGCCCCGGGCGTCCGGCAGCGTTCAACTGACAATGTCCGCCCTCCACTGGCTGCTCGATACTTTACTTATCAGGCTATCGAGCGATACACTCAATTTAGAACATTACCGAATCCCGGATAAGTCTACACTCTACCCTCACCTTCGAGCTCTTATAGCCATCATATACTTCCGAGCGATACGCCGAGTTTAGAACCTTCCGAATACAAACTTTCCTCCTTTTCTCATTAAATGAACTCTACCAACTTCCAAAAAGTTGTCTTATGTATGCCGCTTGTGGCGCAAAATATGGGAAAAATTGCTGCCAAACACGATTATGACATTTGCTTCTCGCAAACAGTGCTTAATTTCATAAAATTAAGCACTGTTAAAACTAAGCCCTTTATGCATACTTGTTCAAATATTAACTACCCACATTATGTGAAATTCTTGACCTCAAGTCATCTCAGGTCAGGTCGTCACCCGACATGGTCACGTGACGATCCCACCTCAAAAATGTTTGCGGTCGTACCACAGCCAGTTTTGGGTCAATCGCCAATCTGTGCAGCTGTGACTGTGGATCTGTGCAGCTGTGACTGTGGATCTATGCAACTGTGCAGCTGTGGATCTGTGCAGCTGTGGCTGTGTATCTGTGTATATGTAGCTGTGGACCTGTGCAGCTGTGACTCTGGATATATGCAACTGTGACTGTGGATCTGTGCAGCTGTGGACTGTGGATCTGTGCAGCTGTGACTGTGGATCTGTGCAGCTGTGGCTGTGGATATGTGCAGCTGTGGATGTGGATCTGTGCAGCTGTGGCTGTGGATCTGTACAGCTGTGGCTGTGGATCTGTACAGCTGTGACTGTGGATATGTGCAGCTGTGGTTGTGGATCTGTGCAACTGTGACTGTGGATCTGTGCAGCTGTGGCTGTGGATCTGTGCAGCTGTGGCTGTGGATCTATGCAGCTGTGACTGTGGATCTGTGCAGCTGTGGCTGTGGATCTGTGCAGCTGTGACTGTGGATCTGTGCAGCTGTGGCTATGAATCTATGCAGCTGTGAATGTGGATCTGTGTAGCTGTGACTATGGATCTGTGCAGCTGTGGCTGTGAATCTGTGCAGCTGTGACTGTGGATCTGTGCAGCTGTGATTGTGGATCTGTACAGTTGTGATTGTGGATCTGTGCAGCTGTGGACTGTGGATCTGTGCAGCTGTGACTGTGGATCTGTGCAGCAGTGACTGTGGATCTGTGCAGCAGTGACTGTGGATCTGTACAGCTGTGAATGTGGATATGTGCAGCTGTGACTGTGGATCTGTGCAGCTGTGACTGTGGATCTGTGAAGCTGTGATTATGGATCTGTGCAGCTGTGACTGTGGATCTGTGCAGCTGTGGCTGTGGATCTGTGCAGTTGTGACTGTGGATCTATGCAGCTGTGACTGTGGATATGTGCATGTGCTGTGGCTGTGGATCTGTGTATCTGTGCAGCTGTGGCTCTGTGCAGCTGCGGACTGTGGATCTATGCAGCTGTGACTGTGGATCTGTGGCTGTGGATCTGTGCAGCTGTGACTGTGGATCTGTACAGCTGTGACTGTGGATCTGTGCAGCTGTGACTGTGAACTGGTGGCAGCTGTGGCTGTGGATCTGTGCACTGTGACGTGGAATAAAGTGCAGAGTGACTGTGGATCTGTGCAGCTGTGACTGTGGATCTGTGTGGCTGTGGATCTGTGCAGCTGTGACTGTGGATCTGTGCAGCTGTGGCTGTGGCTCTGTGCAGCAGTAGCTCTGAATATGTGCAGCTGTGGCTGTGGCTCTGTGCAGCTGTGACTGTGGATCTGTACAGCTGTGACTGTGGATCTGTGCAGCTGTGACTGTGGATCTGTGCAGCTGTGACTGTGGCTCTGTGCAGCAGTAGCTCTGAATCTGTGCAGCTGTGACTGTGGATCTGTGCAGCTGTGACTGTGGATCTGTGTAGCTGTGACTGTGGATCTGTGCAGCTGTGACTGTGGATCTGTGCAGCTGTGGCTGTGGATCTGTGCAGCTGTGACTGTGGATATGTGCAAGTCTATGACATGTGGAATCTGTGCAGCTGTCGGCTGTGGATATGTGCAACCTGTGGCCTGTTGGATCTGTGGCCAGCTGTGGCTGTGGATCTGTGCAGCTGTGACTGTGGACTCTGTACAGCTGTGGAGTTGGATCTGTGCAGCTGTGACTGTGGATCTGTGCAGGCTGTGGCTGTGGATCTGTGCAGCTGTGACTGTGGATATGTGCAGCCCCTCTGTGACTGTGGATCTGGTGCAGCTGTGATCTGTGCAGCTGGTGACTGTGGATTGTTGGCAGGCTGTGACTGTGGATCTGCTGCAGCTGTGACTGTGGAGCTGTGCAGCTGTGGATCTGTGCAGTTTTATTTTCGTTTTAAGACTGTGACTGTGGATCTATGCAGCTGTGGCTATGGGATCTGTGCAGTGTGACATGTGATAATGTGCATGCTGTGGCTGTGGATCTGTGTATCTGTAAGCTGTGGATCTGTGCAGATGCGGCTGTGGATCCCCATTGTTTGGGCAAAAAGCCTGTGGCCTGTGAGATCATGTGCAGCTGAAGCTCTGTGAGCCACAGCTGTGGCCTCATGTAAGCAGCAGTAGCTCTGAAAATCTGTGCAACAGTGACGGTGGATCCTGTCGCGGGGGAATGTCGCCGTGAATGGTGATGTACGTCCCAATCAGTGCTGAGTAGCTCTGAATCTGTGCAGCTGCGGCTGTGGATCTGTGCGGGGGACGTCGGCCGGTGCATATGATAGTACGCCAGTCTGAGCGCGGCGAGACGAGCACTGCTGAGCGCTAACCGACTGAGACAGTGCCCCCCCCCCCCCCCACCCCCAGCCGTGCGAGACACTCCCCCGTGCCGGCTACTGCCGTCTGCACTCTGCACGCGTCATGGCTCCACCCACACACAGCATTATCAGCTGACGGGCAGTACCGGCTGACCTAATTCCGGCCCGGGACGACGCCTTGCTGCCGCCCGCCTGTCCCCTGCACCTTTCCATTACTGCAGTCAATAGGCCCGGCACGCCGCCTTGCTGCCTGCCGCCTGTCCCCTGCACCTTTCCATTACTGTAGTCAATAGGCCCGGCACTCCGCCTGGCTGCCGTTATACTGTCCCCTGCACCTTTCCATTACCACAGTCAATACAGCATTGGAGCTGCGTCGGACGCCAGCATCGCGCTATCGCCTGCCGGCAAGAACGCATTACCGGACGTTTGTCGTTCACGCTCATGGGCGGATCCAGGGTGGAGGGGTCATGCCCCACAAACCGCGTGAAACCGACACCAAATTAACACATTTCCCGGTATATACATCTGAAAACACTCTATATACAATCTATATAACTAAGAAAATATAAATAACTTTTACTAAGTAAAAAGTATCTGAGTTAGTTTTTAAATCAGCTATCAATGCATAAGTAAGCAAAACCCGGTAGTTTTCAGAATTGTGCGATACTTTTTTGGGATTCCCCACCCCAACCAGCCGTTCTGGATCCGCCCTTGTCCACGCTTACCACATCGCATGGCGACATTCAGACTGTGTATAACCGTAAGCGAGCTGACACAGCGCACATGAACACTGCGTGTCTGCTCCCATGTCCACTGGTGTCCCTCGAAATGCTAACGTGTCTATGGAACATCATTAAATCAAAACTATGCCATGTGACATCAGAAGTCCTAATATTTACCGATGTTCGTAACAGACGTGATATGCATACCATCACGCATTATAATTGTACGAGAACCAGGCAAATACACGCTGCTGTTCTTATTAACATTCAACATATATTCTAAAAAGTTCAGCGGCGGTCAAAATGTCGGCATCCTACCCCCAGGACTGGCCCACAAATTGTGGGCCACAGTGATCATTAGTCAGCTTACCATCCTCCCCACTAGGTACTCCCCCTCCCCTCCTCCGGGGATGGCCACGAGCACCACGGTCTATGACAGTCGGGGTCAGACCGTGGCGTTAAGGGCAGCGGTATTCCGCGACCTGTGGACGCGTGACTCACAGGTTCGTGACAGCAGTCTGGACCCAGACGACCCGTCTACTGGTCACATCACCCGAGCTGGAGAGCCTCGAGTCGCATTAGTCGCCTAAACACCAACCGATAGGTCGCAAGTGCAACAGCATAAGGACAACGAGCCGGCCTATTCATGTATCAGTCTGGACCGATTTTGACGGGAACAGGCAGAGCAGGCACGGGGCAGAGAATCCCGGGGACGACGACTCACACATTCACGAACAAGATCCGTCAATTGCCGAGACAGGGTATCTTCACCCTTCTGGCTTCTTGCCTAGCTCTGATTTAATCCGAGCCTTTGCATGAATCGGGGGGGGGGGGGTCCAAAGTCGTATGGTAGCATGGGCGTGACTTCTCGTACTTGCCCATAGGGTTACATGTAAAAGCCACTTTTCAAGCCAAGTTTTCGAGGACTTTCTTCAAAGAACAAATATCAAGTTTTGCATCTAGAAATAGAAGGTTAGAGCGTATTTATTTCGATTTTTGGGATCAAAATGTCAAGCCGCAAACCAACGGTTCTCGAGTTATGTTAAGCCAAACTAATGGCAATCGCGCCCGCCCGCCGACTACTTTTGTCCAGTACCAAGATGGCCGCCGTCATAAGAACAACTCGGCCAATAGAGGTCGTCAGGGACAATGCTTACCATTACGCTGATGATAATCGAGAGGTCTGTGATCCGAAGAAATAAATATACAAAAGCGCCATAACAGTCGCAAGTATGATGCAGCCATATCCTGGTATATTATTATAGTGTATTTAGTGTATTTCTGTATTTCTAGTGTACAATGTATTGTAGTGTATTTCTGTATAGTGTATTGTAGTGTATTTCTAGTGTATACCAAAAAAACTTGGGAGTACCCAGTGTATAGTGCCCTGGCATGAATATACTTATGGACCATGCATGCAGTTAAAATATATCAACCTCGGCGAACATGCCCGGCGTGAATCCCACTTTTTAGCGTGGAAAACAGACCGCAATGTCACACAGGAGCTTAGGATAAGCCGACACACGTTCCAGTGCCTGTGCTGAACACCCATCCGTACGAAAGTGGCAAAGGTTTGACGTACTCGATAGACTGAACACCGTTTGACTCTGTGTTGTAGTCCAGCTGGTCTGATGACAGTCGCTGCCGCCGACCTCAAGTCAGTCCGGTCTCAACCAAAAACCAAGAGCCGAAGTAACTCGAACCCGCACCGCCAGGGTGAAAGTTCCTATGCAAGTGTGTAATCCTGATGATAACGGATTAAAGGGCGCGATGACGGCTGTATACTGCAAAGTGATACTGGGACCGTTGTTGTATAATGCTCGTTTCGTTTGCCATGCTTTCCAGCATCGCAAACGTCCAGCCCAAACATTGTACACCGCGAGTTGATCGCAATACGGCGGCGATCGTACGGAACAATAGCGTGACTGCAAGTCGCTGATGATCCCATCGAAATATAAACCGACACCACGCAGCATCGTCCCACCAGAAAGCGTAGACATGCCACCTGCGGCGGAAGCGATGCCCCATATAACGGAGACGGCTGACCAAAATAGACACACGGCGCACCGCACAGCAGTGGGTAGGGATGCTATAAACACGCCGGAGGCGAGGCGAGGCGGGACGGATGGGGGCGGGGAAGTGAGTTGTTCCGGAGGGCGGGGCTGGACGGTGTTAGTCACACGGCTGAGCAGAGCTCGCTGGACTGACGTCATGAGGAGGCCGGCTGCAGTCCAATTGCCATGAAAGAGGCGGATCAATACCAGGTAGAAGACAGATCAATTACATGAGAGATAAATAATATGAAATTGGTGGGGGATATATCACTAGTGCAAATGGATGTATTGTAGCTGGTACTATGTTGGATGGTGATAATCCGTCATCAGTGAGGCACAATCACCAAGGATCTTCTAAATTTGTAACAGCTTTTCCTGTAAAGTTAAAGCGATTACATTCACACTTACCGATTATGAACTGGTCTTGGAAATTCTGCCAGATCATTGTTTTCTAAATGGTCCCACACCTTCTTTCGAAAGTCATTTTTTGTGACCAGTGGGGCAGCAGCCATGACTGAAAGCAAAAGAACAAAATGAAGCTGTGATGCACGCACAAACATAACACACATGCACAATCACACGCCAGCAATCAGCTAAGCCTTACAACAGCTTTACAGCAGCTGAAAGGCACCCTAGCTCACAACTAACTCAAGCAGGAGCTTGCTGACCAGACAATGCAATTTCTAGTATGTTTTGGATGCGCCTCATTGAGAGCTTTTGAACTCCGATCGAACTCCGAATGATCGCAGCGCGTCGCGCTGCGATCATTGGTTCGGAAGATAACCAGCGGCGATATCCCCCCCCCCCGTCAATGGCGTTCGGTTGATATCCCAGTCAATGGCGAGTTATTGGAAAAATAGCAGTTTATTAAAATGGATAGAAATTGACTGACCATAGTTTTCGATTGTATGATTATGGACATAACAAAAATACTTTGTCAAATATTGCGACAACCCTACCATAACAAAATTGAATTGCTGTACAGCCAATGAATGAGCCGGTTTAACTCGCCTGAGCAGGCTAAACGACATTTTGAACCCTTTTTTATAAGTTGATTTATTGTGAACGTTGCATAAAATCCTGGCGGTGGCATTTGGAATCTGCATTCGACGACAGACCTAAGTTCTTCTTCGCCCACCGCGATACACACATCAAGATTGAAAATAATTGACTGGCAAGGGAAGGGAATCGAAGCAAACTACATCGAAGCAGCACGATTTCTTTAATCATCGTCACCGGTGGTTCACGAAAATGCACATCAACAAAATACTTTGCTAATATGCTGCTCAAAACATATAGCCGGAGTCGGAGTCAGCAACATTTTACCGACTCAGACTCTGACTCCGGCCGAAATCACCGACTCCGACCGACTCCGACTCCGACTCCGCAGCCCTTGTCTGCACTGCACATGCCGTCAAGATGTCGGAGGCAATTTCTGGCATTCTGCGCTGTGTTTAGGAGCAACGCACGATGACACACAGCCCTGTCTTTCATATGGTAGTGATTGTGCAACTTGCGGCCACGACTAACGACACACCGAGCTCGCGCTCGGCCGGCCCCAGCTGACCAGCCCGGTCAAGTGACCGCATACCGCTGACACTGTTTAACCCGCGCCGTGCCGGAGAGGACGTTAAGGCGCCTCTTAAGCAGACATGTGCATGTATCGTATCTGAAAGCAGGATCTATGATCCCAAAGGATCTCTCGCCAAAACGCAATGTTGTATGTATGACCCCGCTGAATCCCACGACAAAATAGTTTCAACAATGAATCTTGGATCACAGAGGATCCCTCGATTAAATTTGGCAACGAATCTTGGATCCAATAATAAACAATTAAAATTGGTCTATTTTCCTAAGGATCTCGGATCCGACAGGATCAGTATTTCTTGACAAAATATAACTAAATGCATTCGCCCATCCTAGTTTTATTTGTAACGAATTGACAGTACTGGCAATTACTTAAAATATGGATTCCAAAAATACAAATCAGCATAATGGCGGGACTGGGATCACAGTGGATCACAGTGCAAAATGGTGCCTGAGATCTCGGATCCCGGCGAATCCGTCGACCAATGTTGAAGACGGATCTATGATCCCGAATCCAGTGGATCCATCAACAAATTATGAAGGTGGATCTATGATCCCGGTGGATCAGGGATAAATATTCCAGATATCAGATCCTGGGATCCGAGCACATGTCAGCTATAAGTTTTTTTCGGAATTTTCAATATAATATTTTTCGAGGATAGCCGAAAAACGGCCAAGGTGCGCGCGCCGCCCGGTCGTTTTTGGCACAGCTGTTCGGGCATCAATTACGCACATCGTGTAAAATTATTGACCTCGTAGTCTTCTCAGGTCACGTCAGGTCACCAGACCAGGTCACGTGACCCCACCTCCTAAACGATAGCGGTCGTACCACAGTCCCATTTTTGGGCTAATCGGTTTCGAACTTACAGGATTCCATAATGTGGGGAAAACGGGATGAAATTCGTTAAGAGTGACTTCGATCGGCTATGGCCCCCCTTGGGCTATTGGGTCCCTTCGAGGCTCAAAGGGGGTGGGGCATGTCTTCCCCTCTGTATCCACTAGGTACTGATAACCGTCATGATCGATTTCTAACGCCACTGGTGATAATAACAAGTTAAATAGCATGAGAGCATCCACCAGCTAAAACAAAATGTCCTGGAACTTTTTCTGGTGTCAAAATGTTCCAAATTAATTGTTCTACAGGCCTACCAAAATTGATTGGTGTCACTGAAGTGGATCAGAAGTTATTGAGGATAAAAACAGGGACGAACGACCATTTTGTGACATTCTGTCATTGCTATTAACCCTCGCCCTGGTGGGGGGTCATTTTGACCCCCCCCCCTGAGGTTTTTCCGGAATAACGAAAAACGGCGGCGCGCAGTGCCGCCAAATTTTGTACAGCTGTTTGTTTATTGAGGTTTTTGGGCGCACCGACAACTAAGGTACACCTGCTTGAACATCAATTGCCCAAACTTTGTCAAAAATGTTACTTCAGGTCATCTCAGGTCAGGTCACCAGGTCACGTCAAGTGACCTTGCCTTCCAAAACGTTTGTGATCGTGCCAAAGCCACAATTTTTGTCCGAAAGATTTGAAACTTGCAGGATTTCATAAGATCATAAGTACCCACAATCGGTGGGTGTATCTCGGATTTTTGCATCGGTGACCTAAGGTCAGGTCAATTTCCTGATCTCCACATTTTTTCAAATTTTTAAGTTGACCTTACCAGGTCACCGTATATATGTTTCAAAGCGCATCAATTGAGCAAAACGTGGCGTCAAAATGTTTACCCTATCTTCTTAGGTGACATGCTATTCACGGAAAAACTTGTTTGCTAAAAACAGTTGTGTGACCTTCATGACCTCTGGAGCCTCAATATTGATCTGAGATCAATTTGGGGCATACATCGAATTGCAAATTCAATGGCTATCGTTGTCTCACATCATTGCCAATACTTTTGGCTCCGTACTATCTCAATCTACTTCCGAGTGAGTAATAGTAGGCCCGTCTCCTATGGAAAAAAACCTATAAGAAGCCTTCCTACCTCCACCCAATATCTGCGGGACAAATCTAAGCTCCTTTTAGGGTGACCACTGGTGACCTACAATGTGTGAACCTGTATCAAGAAAAATACTAGAATACTTAGTCGATAGAGCTTGCGCTAGAGCTATCTGAATGCCGTTTTCCCTGTCGCTACGTTGCGTAGTTTTGCGAGATCTCACGGAGGGGGGGCGGAAATCAACCCCCCCTGCAGTTCGTGTTCGGCGCGAAAACCCCCTGCAGCGCGGGTTAACCCGCGCACTGCAGGGGGTCGCGCCGAACACGACTGCAGGGGGGTTTGATTCCGCCCCCCCCCCCGTGGAGATCTCGAAAACTTTATCGCAAGTAGCGACAAGCGGCAAAACGGCTATTAGATAGCTCTAGAACAAAGCTCCATCGAAAGTATTTAAGTATTTTCTTCGATCAAAGTCCAATTGAGGTCACCAGTGGTCACCAAAGGTCAGATTTTCCGGTTTTAGGACTCTTTTGGGACTCTTTTCCAGAACACCCCGATTATCTCGGAAACTATGATAGCTAGTAGCAAACAATTAGAGAGGCAATCGATAGCTACTGAAATTTGCAATCGCATGTATATCCTCAAAATTGATCTCAGATCAATAGTTTAGGCTCCAGAGGTCATGAAAAGTAAAAAAAAATGTTTTTAGCAAACAAGTTTTTCGTTAATAGCATGTCACCTAAGAAAGATAGGGAAATCATTTTGACGCCATCGTGTTTGTCTCATCGAGGCGCTTTGAAATATATTACACGGGACATAGGTGAAGTACAACTTTAAAATTTGACCTCAGGTTCAAGTCATTTGTGACCCAAGATAGGTCATTGTTCACATAGGCAACGCCGACAGACGAGACGACGATAATGCTGTCAACTGCTTCGTCTCCTATCTCTTTCTATCAAAGTTATTAGGCAAATAATTGCCTGATGACCTCCGGATGACCTTGTAGGAAATCACTGACAACAATTCACTAGATCATCCAGAATGAGCTAAAATGAAACATTGATTCAGAAAGAATTACCTGGATCCAATGCGTTATGTTTCTGAATAGGAAGCATTGTTTATGTTCCCCATCACTATTAACGGGGAGGTCAGGAAATTGACCTGACCTTTGGTCACCGATACGAAAAATCGAGATATACGAATTGTAGGCTACCTGCTATCTGTATGACATCCTGCAAGTTCAAACCTTTCAGGAAAAGACTTTGGCTTTGGCACGAACACAAAACATTTTTGAAAGGTAAAGGTCACTTGACATGAACTTGTGACCTACCTGAGATGACTCAAGTCAAAACTTTTCCAAAGTGTGGTAAATTGACATACCCATAATAGGTGTACCGAAATTTGGCGGCGCTGCGCTGCCGTTTTCCCTAACTCCTGGCAAACCTGCATGAGGGGCAGAAAATCCCCCCCCTGCAGTGCGCGGGTTAACACGCCGACTGGAGAGGGATGCCACAAACACGCACTGGAGGGGGAGGGCACTTAGTGCCCCCCCCCCGCTCTGAGATCTTCAAAAGTATGATAGCTAGAACGTCAAACTTACAGGTAGTAGAGTGCTGGATATCTACATTCTCTGAAATTTGCGTACCTTAGGTCAATATCTTAAAGGTTCAAACGAGGTCATGAAGGCAAAATATGGCCTAATGTCACTTTTTTGAGGATTTGACCTCTGTGACGTCACAGGCTCAACTTGCAATGTGTCTTAAAGTTCCGTCTAGGGGATGTGATCGACACTGCGCTACCAAATGCTTTGAATCGTCCCGATCTGACTGTTTGTTCCGAAAGATATCGCTTCGCCGACCTCGATTCTGCCGCCCATTTTGGAAATTTTCAAATCCATATAACTCACAAATTGCGACCGATTTAGATTTTGTTACGTCCAAACGATCCGCTATTGTGTTGCCGTAAATGTCGCACAAACATTACCGCCCTGCGCCGCTTCGTTTTTGAGATATTTACGAAAAACATGTGGGAGGGGCACAAAAGTGCCCCCACTTTCCAGTGCGCGTGTTAAGTGCTCTGAATTAATTTAAGACCACGCTTTGCATGGTCTTTAGATTGGAAATAGGGCCCTTTGGGCCCTTATTCCAAAGGTGGCACATGGGTCAAGGGGGCACGCACAAACCTTCAGGGAAGCAATTGCCCTTTTGTCCCCCCCCTTGGTACGCCTATGACTCTGACTGCCTGAGGGGGCCCTCTTGCCACCTGAAAAGACACTCTGGCCGCCTGAGGTAGCACTCTGGCCGCCTTAGAGGGTACTCTGACCTAAAAAAAAATGAAGAACCTCTGCTGTGCTCTAAACACTTTAAAGAAGACGCTTTGCGTGGTCTTTAGAGAGAAATAGGGCCCTTCTGGCCCGTTTAAAAAGGGGGCCCATTGGCCAAGGGGACATGCACAGACCTTCAGGGGACAATTGCCCCTTTTGCCCCCCCCCCCTGGGTACGCCTATGGGCTGGATGGAGTTTATTTGGAGCAGCCTTCAGCAGCATTTCAACACATCCCTGTGGTTAGGGATAAGCGAGTCAGAATTAGCTTGGGCGTGGTTTATAAATGGGATGGAAAAAACAGCTCTAAATAATCAATCTTGATAATTTTTGGGATGAATTTTGTCAGTTTTATCATGTTGAAAATTTGGTGATGTCTCAATCCTGAGACTTTTGGCCAGGCCAAAAGTCTCAATTGGCCAGGCCAAGTCTCAATTGGCCAGGCCAAGGCCAAATTGGCCTTGGGAGTATTACCAACCAATAAATTGGGGAGGTGCATTGCTGAAGTAATACCTATTTTCTCTTGTCTGGTAGGTACGCCACCTTTATGATCCATTGTGCGTGCATGTGGTGTTTTTTTTGTATGGTATTGCACTAAAAGCGAATGTTACTAGAGCCCGGAACAGCCATTTGTGGAAGGGCTTAAGCAAATACAATACAATACAATACATACAATACAACACAAGCGGAACTTTATGACATCGCTAAGGGGGGCCCTGACTGATGTTTATTTGATAGATTTTAACTCAGTTCTTACCATGCAACGCCAAAGGCCTAATGTTAGAATTTGACATAATTGCGGACCCCTGCAATACAATACCTACACTTTGCAGTCTGGCCTAGTGCCATGCTGCTTGTATGTTTGTGGATTTTACATGCTTGTTAAAAAGCCACAAACATACAAGCTGACAATCATCCCAGGGAGAGTATATTAGTATAACAGTCCCCTTATTTGGGAGGGGTGGTGGTCATTGAACACGAGATATTACAATAAAATATAAAACTGAGACCGGTGAACACGCCCACACTCGCCCTTCGTCAAAACCAGTTTTCCATCATTGTGTTCTAGTTCTAGCACTAGCATCATGATGCAGAACATACCTAGAAGATGCCTGGCACACGGTTTTCAGAAAATATTAACTACTTCACCAACATCTAACTAATAGATTAATAATGACCACAATAGACAACGTAAATTGAGTTCATCCGCACTGGGGCTGTTTACTTTAGAACGCTTGTTTGCGCCATAAACGTCTGAAGGCATGTGTTCTAGTGCTGAATATATGAGAAGGCGTTCTACTTTTTCCTAGCAAGTATCAGTCTGCTATTCGCTTTTTTGTTCTCAGTTCCTCATTCATTTCAACCCAAATAAATGATTTTTTGTGTTATTGCTTAAAATGCTGTAATTATGAGGACAAAAGGACATTTTTGTGAAAAAATGTTGATTTCTATGACACAGTACTTTAACTTTGGCCCATCTCAAAGTATGGAGTGGTTATTTTTGTCTCGCTCTATTATCACCAAACTGCGCCATTTCTGCCGCAGCCGGTAGCTACGAGCGCGTGTGCTGTGAACTTGTGTTGTGTTGTGTTGTGTTCATGTGGCCGGCGTTTGCGATTTGTGCTCCAGTTTCGACTTTGACTTTGGGCTCCAGTTTCGACTTTGACTTTGGGAAGTGTGTGGTAGGTAGAGGCCTTGAAATTTTGCGTTGGATAAAATGAAAAACGATTCACTATTTTGTATTTATCTTCAGTTATCTAATTATCAGTGACGTTATGCGTAATTAGCTTATGCGATTTCTTTACTTAGCGAGTTTCTTAGTTCAAGTTCGTCGTCAGCATCTCATTGATCATGATGGTTTAAAGCTGGTTATTTCGGATTTTTTGTTGTAGGATGTCCCATCTTTCGACACATACTTTCCTCAGACTTGTACTTTTCATGTTATCAGAATGCATTCAATTTTGATCCATGGTGCTTAAGTCAAAGTGTGTCTGTTTTGTTTACATTCTGACTGGGATATTTTAGGGGGATTCACTGCACCATGCCCCCTTGCACCAAAGGCGCTCTCATGCACTGAAGACGCTCTCATGCATTGGAGGTACCCTCATGCACCGAAGGCACCCTCATGCACCGAAGGCACCCTCATGCACCGAAGACACCCTCATGCACCGAAGGCGCCTTCGGTTAATGAAATGCGCCTCAAATTTGGCTAAGCCAGATTGCAAGTTTGGCACAAGAGTTGACAAGGTGCATCAGCCCATAGCAAAAATCTGCACCAAGCAGACCAAAAATCTGCACCAGCCTGTACCAGACCAGCCAAAGATTCACACTAATCCACACCAGAGAAAACTGGCTTTTGAGTCACGTCATGTGCATTATATTGCCCTGGGTTTTTGTGTACTGTGGTCGCTCAGCTGTGTTTATATTTGTTTAATTTAAGTTGAACGTTTGAGTGTGGAAACCGGCTGGCTGGCTGGAGGGCTTGGACAGTGTCTGGTGACTGGTCTGAACAAGTCTGCATGCTGCACCTGCACCTCATCTGCATGCCACATCTGCACGCTGCCTGCTGAAACCTGGTTGTAAGTACTGCTGGTCACTTCTATCCCTTCCTTTGTGCTGGCCTGCCTTGCTTGCTTTGTCCATTTATCCGTCTGCTTTTTCCTAATTCTCCACAAACTTGATTGTTTTCCTTGCCACCTACCCTGTCTATGGTAGGGGATATGCCACCTGGTACTGGTATTATTAAAGGGGGTAAGAGGGGCCGAAGTGCCAGTCTCACCACTCCTTCACATAGGGGTGAAGAATGTGGTACCTGTGGTGATGATGTGGGCTGTGACCCCATTGGATGTGACAAATGCAAGCAGTGGGTGCACAGTGCTAAGATGTGCTCCAGCTTGCCTCAGGAGCTGATAGATGCAATACTGCAGTATGATGGAGCTGGAATCCACTTAGTATATTCGTATATTCACAGTTGTGGGGTTGTCCACTAAAGTAGTGGCTATTAAGCCCCGAGTCAAAATGGGAAACACATGGGGAGGGGAAAACTGACACTCACAATCGCTATAAAACACATCATATGACACACAACCATACATGCAATGCACTGACATGCCCAGAGCAGTCACACGGCAGTCGCCCTTCCAGCCGCAGCGGCTAAAAGTTCGCGTTTTAGTGCTCGGCCGAAGCTACGCGTTCCCTGCTCCGCGAGTTCAGCCGGTATACTAGTGTATAAGATGGGAGCACGACTAGAAAAACGTCTCTTCCCGGCCTCTGTCCTTGATAGAGGAACGTGAAGCAGATTGTCCTGCCTGGTGCTTCGCTGTCGCACGACACTTCACTTGGAGGACAGATGCCAGCGCTTCTGGCTCCCCGTACTTCAGCACCTTGTGCGTTAAAGGGAATAGTTCACCTTTAACATAGGGTTTTGAGTTGAGATAGCCAAGTTGTGGCGCATGCTCGGAAAAATGACTTGATGGACGCTTTTCACATTTTCCAAGAAATCTCTTAATTACTTAATTATTTCAGTCCTTAAAGCGGGACCCGGTATTCCCGGTAACTCCAATCCGCTGATTGGGCGGATTTTGGCTGAGTTGAAACGTATGATTATGACGCACAGATGACGTAAGACTTGGGGAAAGTGTAAGTGATGGACAAAACCATACTGTTTTCAGTACCTCATTCTTTTTATTGCAAGAATGAACTTTGTCAGGTAATGCTATGCATAGTGATTTTTAGTTTAAATATTCTATAAAACATTTATAAGCAACGTTCTGTAGCGTATGCGTAGCGTATGCGTAGCGTATGCGTAGCGTATGCGTAGCGTAGCGTAGGCGTATGCGTTGCGTATGCCGTTAGCGTATGCGGTAGCGTATGCGTTAGCGTATGCGTAGCGTATTGCGTAACCCGTAATAGCGTAGCGTATGCGTACGCGTCAAATTGCGTAGCGTATGCGTAGCGTATGCGTAGCGGTTGCGTACGTATAAGCGTAGCGTATGCGTAAAGCGTATGCGTATCGTAAAATGCGTAGCGTATGCGTAGCGTATGCGCGTAGCGTAATGCGTAGCGTATGCGTGCGTATTGCGTAGCGTATGCGTAGCGTACTGGCCGTAGCGTATGACGTAGCGTATTGCGAGCGTATGCGTAGGCGTATGCGTAGCGTATGCGTAGCGTATGCGTAGCGTATGCGCTAGCGTATGCGTAGCGTATGCGCCTAGCTATGCGTAGGCGTATGCGTAGGACGTATGCGAGCGTATGCGTAGCGTATGCTTAGCGTTATTGTGTAGGCGTATGCGTAGGCGTATGCGTAGCGTAATGCCGTAAGGCGTAATGCGTACGTATGCGTAGCGTATGCGTAGCGTATTGCGTAGCGTATGCGTAGCGTATGCGTAAGGCGTATGCGTAAGCGTATGCGTAGCGTATGCTAGCGTATGCGTAGGTATGCTAGCGTATGCGTAGCGTATGCGTAGCGGTATGACGTAGCGTATGCGTAGCGTATGCGTAGCGTATGCGTAGCAGTATGCGTAGCGTATGCGTAGCGTTCAGCGCTGGCCTGAACATTCCAGCTCGCGTACCAAATTGTTGATCTGTCCCACTCACCGAACCCCATCTCGTTACCAGTTACGCGCGCTGGCCGCTGCTTTGATTGGCCGCCAGCGGTGCAGCCGCCCGCTGAGTGATAGGAGCCGACCGCGCGAGACCGGTACGCAGTGACGTGTAGACCGTGCGATTGACAACTTGTGACACAGTTAATCCAGACGGACGCTCCAAGAGCCACGGACAGTGAGCGACGTGGCGGACGCTACCACTTTCATATGAAAATCTAAATGTGACGAATACCTACTTAAAGCAATACTGTCATGGTTTTCAAGTTGTTGTATTTTCCGGCATCTTCAACAAGTACCTACTTGGAAAGTTTACACCATGTCATACGGACACGATCCCTCACTAAATCGATTGACGTTGCGGTGCTTTCTCAGCCAGCTGATTTCGCATTTACTTTGAGAAAAAATATTCCAATTATCACCAAATAATTGACATTTTAATTTGCTTTTTCCGCGTAAATATAGGTTTCCTTGACTTACTAGTAAAATGATACTTAATTTCTTGCTTCTCTTCATCATTTCTGAGCTTTTTCTCGTTTTTTCAAGGTGACTATTCCCCTCTCAAGCTTAGCATGCACAACTCTGACCAGTTGACGCCAGTGTCCCAAATTCCATTTTGGCTTGGTGTCAGAAGCCGGAAAAATTTAGCCAAAAAGACCATAAGAGTGGAAATATCATGTAGAAAATGGTATATATTGACTACTGTTTGAATATGAAAGCAATGGTTTTCATTGAAATCATGTACTTTTTAGTCAATATATTATTATATCAGAATCAATATTCATAATTCATAAAATTTGGGAGTGGAAAATTCTTTCCTAAAATGCAGAATGAGAGTGGAAAATTATCACAGTTATTGTCATCTCCCACCCAAATCAAACAAATGTTGGGAAACACCCTGGTTGACGCGCCTGGATGGCTCCAGGCGCCAAGCCTCTCTCGCAGGCAGAAACGTGGTCAAATTTGCGCCTCCAAAGATCACACGAACGCCAAAATTGATGATCTTCTGGATTCATCGTAATTTTTTATGTGAGCCGTTACCGTAACACTGAGAAACAGTAGCGGACCTGCGAAAGAAACAAGAGCTGACACCAGTGTCGTGATTACACCATCGGGCAAGTGGTGACGCACATGCGAGAGACCGGCTAACATGAACTTGTTCAAGACAAGTTTATATGCATAAAGTGTAGATTGGACCATGTAACTCCTGGCCCTGGGTAACTCCGAGCAGCCATACTGACTCCACACCTTGTCGAGACTGTAAATCAGTTGTTCATTCAAGTGAAAGGGATGTGCTCTGCTATCAAGGAGCTTACCTCTCAGGTTAAGGCACTCTCCTCTCGGCCTCCCCAGACCCCCAGCCATGATACTGCTGTCACGCATGCTGATGCTGTGCCTGCGCCAGGACAAACCACAGCTTGTCCACCCAAAGCACACCCACAGCAACCACCTCAGGACTATCGCACACTCATTCGTGAGGAAGTAAAAGGGCAGAAGGAACGGGACAAGCATCGTAGTTTTGTAATGGAACGAAGCAATCGGCAGTTTTAGTTTTTGTCACCTTTTGCCGGTTTAAACCGGTAAGTGCCAAAAAAAAACTTTTCGACGGCAAAAAGTCCAACCCTGGTCATGGTTAAAGGTTGTTTGCCTGCCTCCTCCACGACTGACTTTGGGGTCAAGTTTGCCCAGCATACCAGCGGCTGTATGGGGGACCAGAGTGGACACACCTTAAATCATAGCTATCCCCGGACACACTACCTTCTATCGAGTCAAAATTAGTGATGACAATACTCTTACCTGGTACTCTTACCTGGTTGGGTTCCCATTGGTCGGAGAAAAGAAAATCAAGGGGACAGGGTAAAATAAAAAAGAACCCTAGATTCTGAGACGCGCCGGTTCTTTAGGTATGAAGTCAATGATCCTAATAGCGAAGTTCCTTACCAGAAATTAGGCGTCTCCCAATTTGGTTGGCAAGGACATAGCCATTATTCATGAGAAACTTGAAATAACTAGCACATAAATCTGTGAGGGCCTATGGATTCGACATTCATGCAAAATCGTAGTGACGGTCATGGAGACAGGACTGCAGCATGCGCTTGAAGCACGAGAGATCGGGGGCAGATACTGCGGCAGCTGGTAGTGAGTTCCACTCGGCAGTACAACGAACGGGGAAAAAACGCTTTCTGACATCAGTACCGGTGAAAATCGGGAACACCTTGAAGCAGTGACCTCTAGTTCGATTTTGGGGAGCAATGTCGAAAAGATCCTCAGGAGATAAGCAAGATTTCCCATTGAAAAATCTTCCAACACTGAATTAGATCAGTATGCAGTATCCTACCTTGCACAGAGAAGAGATCCAGTGTCCTTAAACGATCGACATAGCTTAGGTCACCTAACCCCGAGATGTGCTTAGTCCATTTCCTCTGTATGTTTTCCAAGAGACGCAAGTCTTCAATGTAACCAGTAAACCACACACATGAGCAGTACTCTATGATGGGTCGGATGTGAGTAGTGAGCAGGAAGACCATGAATTCAGGGGATCGGCAGACAGTGGACTTCAGGAAACTTTGGGCTAAACCGCCTGCCTTGTTAGCAACAGTCTGGCTGTGCTCATGCCATTTCAAATCTGTGTCTACAGTAACTCCAAGGTCGACGTGGGAAGTGGCTGGATGGATTTGAAGACCATTAAGGTAATACAGAGACTATATACTGTAATACAGGTAATACAGTAAGATCAGCACACCGTTTAGAAAATCGGAGAACGGCACATTTCTTTGCGTTCAGTGTAGGCCCCAAGACGCTGCTGTGGTATGCAGTAAGTTAATATCTGGCTTTGCCGACATCTGCAATCCCTCCGTCTCGTCCGTTATCGCGCGACAGAGGTCTGTCGTCTGTCCTGATACCGGCCGCCATCCGTCTGCAGAGTCGATCAGCTGGTGCTCCCGGACCCACGACCCGACGACCCGGTCCCCGCCATCCGTCTCCCCCGCGGACCTCAGCGTCCACCCGGCATACCACCGCCGCCACCGCCGCCGCCACCGCCTCCGCCGCCGCCACCGCCGCCACCGCTGGGAAGCCACCGGCCCGATCAACCCCACCGTATGCAAACACGCTGTTTTGTCGGCGGTGTCTCCCACCCTCCCACTGATAAATAATCGGCTACTTGGCCGGGTCCAAATATTTCTATCCGTTCGTGTCGGGCGGGGCGGTGCGATCGGTGCCTCGGCGGGGGGCGGTCTCTGAGCCCGGCGCCCCGGCCCGCGGTGTCACTGACACCGTTCACAGCATCGATCACGACAATGCCTCAGATGCGTGTCCAGAGTGAGTGCCGAGGATTCCTGTGGGAATGTACTATCATGGCTGGAGGAGGTAGTATGGCAGGCATGTGACCAATGCCACACCAACTTTTAAGCTGGTGTGAGAGAGCCACGCCAACATTTCAATTGTTGTAATGTAAATATATTGGAGCATTTTGTCAGGCTATGCAAAATAGCAGCAATAGCACTAGCCATACCAACCAAATATCCTTTGACAACATCAACCTTGGAAGCGATTATCCACACATGTGTACTATCATACTTATCAGTTTCCTATCTCGGGATGTGAAGCAGAGAAACAGCGCTTTAATCGTATGTGATTGGGTTCGATATGCTCGAACGTTTTGTTTGCCAACTAGGAGGAATCAAATGATTTTACGTGAAACCTGAATCGATTTTAAGCATGACTACTAAGCAGAACTGGCATTTGGGTGCGTCACTTCTTCAGAAGATTTTATTGTACAGCAGATGAATAAATATGTTACGACGCCTTGCTCAAAGCGGCCCACCTTCCTTTCCACGAGACTTTCGATATCTGTCTCGATTTATTGCTTTAGGGCCGTCCCTGGGCGAAGCGATCACCTGGGCGGGCCTTACCGATTTCACCTGGAAATTTATAGACCTGGACAAGGCGTTTGATTGAGCGGGTGGCGGCGGCGGCGGCGCGGCGGCGGCGGCCCGGCGCGGGACCACGCGGAGCGACCGTCGTCTGGCCGGCGACCCCGGCTCGGAGGGCCGCCCACACCTGAAATATTGAATAGACATTGAATAAACACGAGGCGCGTCACCGGGCGGTCCGCTCGGGCCCCGATTGTTTACGATCGGGTCACCCAATCGCAGCGGCGGCGTCACGACACTGCCGGCAGCCTCTCTGCCAGGTCGTTTGATACGCATTCACGGCTGGGTGGGAGATGTGCGCCGATACGCGTCTGGCGAGTCGTGGGACGCAGCGCAGTCGGAATGCCCCGGTCAGATCGGATCGCGAGCCAGCCGTGCGGGCGTGACAGATGAAAACAGAAGACGGCCGTGTCACAGGCGATAGCGGTGATCGTCACAACGCACAGGCGCACGCAGGGATTGTGATTGACGGGAGGGAGCAGCGCGCAGGGATTGTGATTGACGGAAGGGAGCAGCGCGGAGTGTTGATTGGTGTCGCTAGTTCTGAATTGACAATAAGTTCACAGGAATGCGAAACAAGAGCTTGAAACAGTTAAAGTTCTGGGTAAATCGTGAAAGCATTTGATTAAACATTCTGTATGTTCTTTCCAGCAATAGACAAATGAACGTATCGTTAACAGGGCCAGGCATGTAGTCAGGATTTTGCTCAGGGGGCGGGGGGGGGGCTCCTCGAAAGGGCCCATTCACGAGCATTGAAAGGGCCCAGTAGAACGGATGAAAAGGTCCGCTCCCTTCATACTGGCTAGGGGCCCATTTTACATGTTCATGAGCCCTTCTGACCCACACATGGGCCTTTCGGTCTGGTCAGGGCCCGCCCCTCGACCTTGCCACAACAGGTCTTTTAAACTTTTTCAGGGGTCCTCTGGTCTGGCCAGGGGCATTTCCAGTCCGCCTCAGTGGCCCTTTTGACCTGGTAAGGAACTCCGCTGGCTGTTTTTTGCCCTACCGACTGCTCAGGGGCCCCTCCGACCTGCTCAGGGCCCTTCCGACCTTCCCAAATCCCAAGGACCCCTCTGACCTGCCTAGGGGCCCCTACGACCTGACCAGGGGCCATCTGTGCTGGCTAGGAGTTAATTCGACGTGTTCAGGGGGCCCTCTGACCTGCACTCAGGGTCCCTTTTGGCTTGCCTACGAACCACTCTGACATGCATAGGGCTCTTTTAAACGTCCAAGGGGCCCTTTGGTCTTTCAGAGAGGGCTCTGGTGGCCCTACAGGAATTGAGATGCTCTTAACTATATAAACTTCGCGTGGTGTTCTGATTCTTAAAGAGCCCATGATACTGCGCTTCGCGCAGTCTCGTCGGCCCTTTTCGGCACGCACAGCGCGCCGAAAAGGGACCACCGGACCTCCAGGGGGGGGGGGAGGACCCCCACTGCCCCCTCCTTGGCTACGTGCCTGAACAGGGTCATGTTCATATTGATTTTCGAAGCATTGCACGCATCCTGTTTTGAAAATGCAGGACATTTTGTCTGCCGTTCGCTCTGCATGCATGTAATTGTACAGCCTACTGGACTTAAACGTTTGCTTGAAATTCGTTCTTTTGCAAACCAAATAGAGTAAATGATATTTCATCTGAAACAGTATTTAACCAAATGCCAGTTCCACCGACCATATGCTGCCACCCTCATAGGAAAACCGATCCTGTAATTTTCCCATCCCGCTGAACATTTCACAAGAAACCGTCTGCGGACGCCTATGAAACTCAGGAAGACTCGCTCGTTTGGGGATTTTCAATTATTAGTTCAGCATGTGGAGCGGAAATAATGGAGGCAAAAACTTTAGTAAATGAAGAGTTAGTCAAATTAGGCAGGATGTGAGAAGTGGTTAGATGATATATGTCCATGAGGCCTGAATCGCCCACTGCTCACGAACAGTTCTTTGTATTCATGGTTTGTAGTCAGACTCGTGAGGAGGGCAGCTCTTTCTCGACGAGATGGGTCGTATCTCGTTGTCAGATTCCACCCACTATCATATCATATTCACATTTTCCTCCTACCAATTACCTTTCTTTGTGCTCATGTCGGCGTTAGTACTTTGATGATATTTATGAAGATAAAATACTGTTATATTTACATAGTGAATGGTATAAATAAGGATATCAAGGCCAGTGAGTTTAACGTTATTTGTTTATGCGTAATGCTTCTTTAGATATATTCCTCCACACACACAAAGATTACCGGCCACTCTCTGCGGAGTCGAGTCAGCTCGCCTCTCATTTCACTGCCT
>VOPJ01012702.1:127108-139429 GCA_014673585.1 Semibalanus balanoides
TATTTTCCCATTCACTTATAATGGGGAGGTCAGGAAATTGACCTGACCTTTGGTCACCGATACGAAAAATCCGAGATAAACAAATTGTAGGTACTGATATTCTCATGAAATCCTGCAAGTTGCAAAACTTTCGAAAAAAGACTGTGGCTTTGGCACGAACGCAAACATTTTTGAAAGTGAGGTCACTTGACATGGACTTGTGACCTGACCTGAGAGACCTCAAGTCAAAACTTTTCCAAAGTGTGGGTAATTGATGCCCAAACAGGTGTACGAAATTTGGCGGCGCTGCGCGCCGCCGTTTTTCCGCTACTCCTGAAAAACCTGAGGGGGCGGAAATCACCCCCCTGCAGTGCGCGGGTTAAGACCTTGAAACCGAATTCCTCGGAGAAGCAGTTTTTTGGAACGGCGAGACAAACTAGAATGTTTTTTTATTGAATCGGTTGATAGTTGAAGAATTTTGAGGGTACACTGTTTACAAAAGTGACCTAAAGTGACCTTGACCTATGACCTTGAAAACAAATTCCTCTGAGATGCGGTTTGTCGGCACAGTGAGACACACTTTGGTGTTGGTTTTTGTCGAATTGGTTGATCACACATGTTTTAGAGGGTACACCGTTTTCCAAAAGTGACCTTGACCTATGAACTTCAAGACAAATTTCCCGGCGTTGCGGTTTGTCGGGACGGCGAGACACACTTAAGTGTTGGTAAGTATCCGATCGGTTGATAAATCAAGATATCAGAGGGTATACCGCTTTCCAAAGTGACCTGAAGTCACCTTGACCTATGACCTTGAAACCAAATTACTATTCTTGAATTTTTATTTGAATTCCGAAAGGCATTCAAGCCAATAAGCAAAATTACATTAGCCGCGAGCAAGGAATTTTGATGCAACGATTTGCATGGAATATATTTTTGTCAACTAAGAGACTACCTCATAAAAGTGGGAAACCGCCAAAATGACAGTAATGCCATTCAAATGTCGAAGCTCCGAGAGAAAAATATTTAAGCATATTTAACTTCATGATTATATTATGTATTATAATAGCTGTTTTCACGATGGCTTATTTTGCGCGAGATATTTTAAAAACAGTTTAAAATATTTTACGAGCGAGCGCGAAGCGCGGAGCGAGTCCTCATTGAATACCGGATTTTTCTCACATAGTAAGCGCACTCGATCCCGACCCGGCCCGGCCAAGACCGCGACAGTCTGGTCAGAGCTATATCTTTTGATCCCCGCTATCCGAATTGACAAGCGGTTTTCCGCATCTGTAGCCGCCATTCATGACATTATGCGATTATCTGACATGTTTTTTTCCTCATGGTGATGGGTCAGCATGGCGCGTGACACGTGCCGCGTCAGGGGTGTGCACAAGGATTATCCTGCTGTAGCGTGAGAAACGGCTGGACCTATGAAGCTAAATTTGCATGTAAGGCTGGAGGAGCCACACCACTAGGCAATGTTGCACAGGTCCAGCTCTCTGCTCAGCAACTGCACGTTGCGCACGTGCACTCCTTTGCGTCCGCAAAATTAACTACAAAAATCGTTGCAATCCGGAGGCGTATATCTTCGGCAACCAAAAAAGTCGCAAGAAGACACGGTCAAACACAGATGCAGTAGAGGAAACGATCCGCCAGGCGTATGCACTATGGTTTTGCCGAGCAGCGGCACGTGGTACGTGCAAAGTTACTGGCTATAACAAAGCGCAGAATTTCAAGTTATTATGACGTCTTCATGATCAATTAAATCATATGGCTCAGCACCTATGGGAACGTGAAGCGATGACAACATCTAATTTCTGTAGACCAATGTACCGTGCGTAAAATGCAATGCAAAAAATTGAGGCTTTAATGCAGTATTTCGCTGTTAAAGATCTGCCTGTAATATTTTTATTGAACGATCTCTATAAAGTTTCCTTCATTAACAACTACCGTGCCGTAGCTTCAAAACCAAAAGGGTGCCAGACCGTATAAAAATGATGGCAGCTGTAAAGCGCAATCCAAATCCATACTAATATAGCGACCGCACCCCAAAATGATTTTTTTGCCCTTCAAGCATGATTGCTTGGTAAATTGCAAAATGTATAAATAACGCTTCGAAACCTTTTGAGGTGTCGAACAGTTATCTTGGATTTGATGGTTTGGATTGTTTATGTTGCGACGCAAAACAACAGACACGGAGTCTATGTATGTAGCGAAAATAGATTAAAATGCATGCTCTTGCACAAGACGACTCCGTTGGAGCGGGGTTGATGAATTGAGCGCGGATTTATTCGGACTGCCGCGCTGTCACGTCCGTTAACGCCGTTTAAGGAAGAGGCGATCTTGATGATAATACTGGTAAAATGTTTTAAAACATTTCGCGCAAAATAATCCATCGTGAAAACGGCTAATGTTTCGTTTTCCGGCGTGTTTGGAAAAATGTGAGTTGGTTGTTTCACTGATTAGTTGATTTACCGTTCAATAATGTACCGTTCTTCAGCTGAATCATTTGTTACGCGGGCCCTGATCTTAACAACCAATCGCGCATTGGTCACTGAAGAAGAATTAACGCACCCAAACATATCCGGACACGGTCCATTTGTGGGAT
The DNA here is from genome assembly GCA_014673585.1 of Semibalanus balanoides. Lineage (NCBI taxonomy): Eukaryota > Metazoa > Arthropoda > Thecostraca > Balanomorpha > Balanidae > Semibalanus > Semibalanus balanoides. Next base: position 129,696 of record VOPJ01012702.1, read on the forward strand.
ATATAATGATTAAAAACAACGTTGAATCGACTCGTGGTAGACCTGCAAAAACTTCAGAGTTCGGACCAGTGACCAGCATCTAACAACACAGCAGCTTTAATTGAAACATATGTATTGCATGAACTTGTGATTCATAGGCAAACGCCTTAAGTATGTCGGTGCCAGATCACGAAAAAGTATTGTGCTGTGTGATCTGCCCTGAAGGCGAAGCTCAAAGTTTCAACACGCTTGACTAGACTGAGCTATCACAATAACACAACAAAACAAATGGAATATCACAGGGATCATGCTAGAAAAATGTGGGGTGCCGTTCACAACATTGTGCCATCTCATCCTGTTCTTAAATCGAACACGAAACGAGACTGACGACTTCGCAACTGTCACCAAACATTCTCCAATCTGAGATGACAGAGCTGGAGGAGTCTGGCGAATTTGAAAGGCATAGCTGAATACAGATGTTAAACAATGGTGAAACTAAGAAACAGGCACGTACGACTGCATATGACAGTAGGAGCTGCATAATACAACTGCACGGACCGCTTCAAACGTATACAACTGCAGTTGTCCGAATCATATGTCGCACACAACTGCCAACCATATACGAACGGGAATGTGTGCAATATGCTTCCTAAACCGCAAATCTCAGTCACAAGCACGTGCGAGGCGTAGCCCGTAAGCGAACAGGAATAACACCAATCAGTGTCCGACACCCCAAGCCGCTGCTTACCGTAACCACCTCGTGAGACCACAGACAGCCGCCAGCCGCCATCCTTGTCCTCAATCGAGCCCTGGACCGTCACTTCCACACTGACCTCAGTCCTCGCCCGGCGCCTTGCCCGTGTCGAGCTCAGCCGATGGGGCGGGCCGGGCGGGCGGGGCGGGCCGGGCAGCGGTGACCTCCATCAGAACCAGGTTCAGCTGTCGACCGAAACCGTTCGCCAGGCACGCCGCGCCCCGCACCATCGTGACCCCACGACACTCGTACGCCACCTGGCCCAGCGACGGCATCGCCTCGACGCTCAGGTGCGGCCAGAACCGCCGCAGCGGGCTCAGCTTCAGGTCGGGCTCCACCAGCGACGTGAGCCGATCCTCCAGCGGTGCCGGCAGCGCCAGGTACACCGGCTTCCCGTCGCCCGCCGCCGTCACATCGCGCAGCAGCCGCGCCACATCCACCAGTGGCCGGCCGGCCATGTCGTGCAGCTCCACATCATTCCGCAGCAGCAGCGACTGCGGCGGCATGTAGGTGTGGCTGAAGACGACGGTGGCGCCGCCGGCGGCCGGCAGGGCGCGCTGCAGAGCCGTCAGCGCCGGCGTCACGCCGCCCTGGTGCACGAAGCCGAACAGCAGCACGCAGGCGGCGTTCCAGCAGTAGTAGCCGGTGACGAGGAACCGACGCGTGTTGCGCCAGCGGCCGGGAGAGGCGTCCAGCTTCTCGGCGAACAGCAGCACCAGCGGCACCAGCAGAGGCAGGATGAAGCGCGGCTCCTGGTGCGGGAACCACGACAGCAGGATCAGCGGCAGGATGAAGCTGGCCGACAGGAACGCGCTCTCCGTCGACACGTGCAGGTCAAGGTTGAGGAGGTGCCGCGCGAACGACTTGAGGTGCATGGCGAACGAGCCGAGCGCGATGACGCCCAGGCTGCCGAAGAGCAGCGGCACGTTCACCAGCGTGTGCGTGAAGCACCAGTGGTCGCCGTGCGACGCCAGGTTGGCCGTCTTCACGTTGTACACGATGAAGTTGAACGGCGTCATCACGACGTGGTCCAAGGAGACGGTGCCCTCGATGAGATCCGCGAACGTCATCCAGCCGTACATCATCGAGTCCATCGTGACGATCGTCGTCACGCCGACTATCGCCAGCGCCCCTACGCGCACCAGGCGCATTCGCATCAGGTTATCTTTCTCATCGTCGGCCCCGCGGAACAGCCAGTAGAGCAGCGGTGCTGCAGCGAACAGCACGAACGTCGGACGCACGAACACGCCGACACAGAGCAGCGCGCTGACAGCGACGTAGTGGGAGGTGGCGGCGCGGCGCACGTCCTCACGCGCCTCCGCCAGCTGCAGCCGATGCACCATGTACTGCGAGTTGCCCCGACGCTTCTCCAGCTTCCGCTCCGCATTCACAGCGCGACCAGACGCCACAAAGCAGCGCAGGGTGACCAAAATCAGCGCTGCGAACAGCGCCAGCTCCAGCGAGTTGGAGAAGGTGCGCGTGGCGAACACGAGCATCACCTGACTGGCGGCGAGGGTCTCCAGACAGCGGCGCGTCTGGCGACCGAGCAGACGCGCGCTGGCCGCCACACAGGCGTCGACAGAGAGTGAGATGAGAGCCATCCAGAGCCGGGGCGCGGCCAGCAGCAGCTCGCTGCTGGTGGGTCGCAGCAGCAGCACCGGCACACCGGAGCTGAGGAGGAGCGACGTCCAGCTGCGGATTGGCAGCCGAGAGGAGAACTCCCATGGGAGGGTGACGTTCACAGACAGAAATTGACCTGTGGAGAAGCAGATGATGATTATTTGAACTGTAGGGTCTGCTGAATACTAACGTAAACGGCAGAACGCTTGGGAGCCTAATTTTCAGCAATAAATTGTGTTTGGTTGTTGGGGTTTGTGTGCATGCCGACTCCTCAGGTAAATTTGTGCCCAAAGATAACTTTTGAGTGCATCAAGTGGCATGGGAAAATATTAATGGACGTTGCAGACCCTGACCTAATTTGTATTCTGAACATTATTGAATGTGAAAAAATAGGGCACTTCACTTGTAATCATGAAAGATAATTTGACTGCGGATAGAGACTAATGCCCGTCTTGTCAATATATTCCAAAACAGGAAATATAATTGACTGCACTGCACAAATATTTTATTAATATATAACTGTAATATTCATTCATGTGTAGAGCTGATGTGTATATACAAAATATATCTGTAAAAATACTTGAATTGAAATCACTTTGGTATCAGGTATCGTATGAGGTATGAGGATCATATGTTTTCATGCAAGAAATAGCATACCTGCAACTGGTTCCAGTGACTGGAAGAATTCATCTGGGTGAATGTAGCCAGTTTGGATAATGCATAGAAGAAATCTCAGTAGAACTAAGCACACATAGAATGGGCTTAGTTCATCAAACCCAAGCATTAACATGTTCCTTGAACTAGTTGACGAACCTGAAAAAAATATGAATTGTTACTTACACACACAACAAATCTCATTCATGCAATACATAACTGAACTGATTATACAAACAACTACATTCCACACTGCTAGTTTTGTAGGCTACCAAGATTATACGCTCTGGTTTGCCTCTTACCTGGTACTCTTACCTGGTTGGGTTCCCATTGGTCGGAGAAATAAAAATCAAGGGGAGAGGGTAAAAGAAAAAGGAACCATAGATTCTGAGACGCGTCGGTTCTTTAAAGGGACTGTCCCACCTTAACATAATATTTGAGTTGAGATAGCCATTTTGCGTGCTAAAATTGCGTTACCACTGTGGTCGAATCACAGAGAAATTCGAGTTTGATTTTGCAATCTGTAACATCGCAGCCGCAATGTATTTGAATGGTGGCCGTGAGCCGATGTCGTAGTCTCTCTTTGCTAAAATGTTGATTACAGTCGACTTGTTTTACCTTTGGTCATACATTAGCCGTACCCTTAGTCCTACTTATAACAGCGTGAAGGTTTTCTTTTTTTCAAAAAATTCCTTCATATGACGTCATCAGCCAAATAATTAAAACTGAATTTTTTATTAAATGAGCACTGTTCGTGAGAAAACAAATGTCATAATCGGTGTTTCAGCGCATTACTTCATATTTTGCAACCACAAACCGACGTACATTTCGATAAAACATTCTGTATTTTGAAGGTGGGACAGTCCCTTTAAGTATGAAGTCAATTATCCTAATAGGAAAGTTCCTAACCGGAAATTGGGCGCCTCCCACTTTGGTTGGCAATGACAGCCATTAGCCATGAGAGCAACTTGAAATAACTAACACATACATCTAGCCTGGCCTGTGGATTCGACATCCATGCAAAATCGTAGACGGTCATGGAGACAGGACTGCAGCATGCACTTGAAGCACGAGAGATCGGGGACAGATACTGCGGCAGCTCTGGTAGTGAGTTCCACACGGTAGTACAACGAACGGGGAAAAACGCTTTCTAACATCAGTACGGGTGAAAATCAGGAACAACTTGAAGCAGTTCGATTTTGGGGGACAATGTCGAAAAGATCCTCAGGGGATAAGCAAGATTTCCCATTGACAATCTTCCAACACTGAATTAGATCAGCACGCAGTAGCCTACCTTGCACAGAGTAGAGATCCAGTGTCTTTAAAGGGAATAGTTCACCTTTAACATAGGGTTTTTAGTTGAGATAGCCAAGTTGTGGCGCATGCTCGAAAATGACTTGTTGACGGCTTTCCAATTTTCCCAATAAAACCTATTAATTATGTAATATTTCAGTCTAAAAGTCGGGCAATTCATAGCTTGGAGTTGGAGTTCGAGGCGAAGGCACATTCTTGGCACATTCCCGGGAGTAATGGACTCCACTCATTTCGCACATCTTTTCTGTCAAGGTGAGGTTCAGAGGAGTATACCCCGGTAACTTTCCATCGCTGATTGGTTCTGAATCGATTTTTGGCTGAGTTGACGTATCGATTCATGACGCACAGATGACGTAAGTTGGGGAAAGTGTAAGTCTGGACAAAAACCGGGACTACTGTTTCAGTACCTCTTTATGATCTTTGTAATTTGAAGAATGTTAAGGCACATTGGGCAGTTAATGCTATGCATAGTGTGACCTTAATTTGATAGTTCTATAATCTTCTAACTAAACATTTTTCTAAAGCACAACTTTTCTGTAGCGTTATGCGTAGCGTACAGTCTGTAACTGGCCTGAACGAATTCGGCTACACGTACACAATGCCTGATAACTTGTCCCCATCCCACTCACCCGAACCACACCATGCTGCCTGACCATAGGCGGCGCGCGTAGCCGCTTGTTTGGAATTGGCAGAACACGCGGCGCCGCAGGGCGCTGGAGTGATGGAGGAGCCTTTGAACCAGGTCCGAGACAGGGTTAGTTGCATTCACATAGTGGACGTGTAGAATGTGCAATGACCAATTTGTGAACAACAACATAATCTGCAGACGTACGCACGCCCCACATGAGCACGGAACTAGTAACTGAGTGGCAGGAACATTCTAAACACTTTCTATAGTAGGGAAAAATCTAATAGTGACGAATACCTTACTTAAAGCAAGTACATCAAATTCAGTGAAATATAATTTTCCGGTTTTTCGCAAAAAAATATGGGTGAAGGGCCGGCCTCAGTTGCCTCCTAGTGTAGTGAGCGTATCCTTCAAAACGCACTGTGTAATTTTCGCCGGCATCTTCAACAAGTAACTTGGGCAAGTATCCAAGGCTATGTATACGACACGATCCCTCACGTTATAATCGATGAGTTGCTGCCCTCATCTCAAAATAACACCTGATTTGCATTACTTTGAGAAGAAAACCAATATGATTTCACCAAATAATTGACATTTTAATTTGCTTTTTTCCGCGTAAATATAGGGTTTTAATTTGACTTACTAGTAATATGATACTTAATTTCTTGCTTCTCATTCATCATTTCTGAGCTTTTTTCTCGTTTTTTTCAAGGTGAACTATTCCCTTTAAACGATGGACATAGCTTAGGTCACCTAACCCCGAGATGTGCTTCGTCCATTTCCTCTGAATGTTTTCCAAGAGACGAAGTCTTCAAGGTAACCAGTAAACCAGACACTGAGCAGTATCTACTCTTTGATGGGTCGGATGTGAGTAGTGAGCAGGAAGATCATGAATTCAGGGGATCGGCAGACAGTGGACTTCAGGAAGCTTTGGGCTAAACCGCCTGTCTTGTGAGCAACAGTCTGGATGAGCTCATGAAATTTCAGATCTGTGTCTATAGTAACTCCAAGATCGACGTGGAAAGTGGCTCGGTGGATTTTAAGACCATTAAGGTAATACAGAGGGGGAGTAAGATCAGCACATCGTTTAGATAATCGGAGAACGGCACATTTCTTTGAGTTCATGTGTAGGCCCCAAGACGCTGCTGTGGTATGCAGTAAGCTTATCTCTTTGGACATCTACAGTGGAAGTCGGAAGAGTGCAGCTGTGAGGGGGGCCAAGGGACGCCTGAGATTGACACACGTATGCATCTTAAGGTCATCTGCGAATATCTTGTAGGTACTTCGTAGTTGGGAGGCGACATTGTTAATGCAAATAAAAAAACAGCAGTGGGCCAAGCACTGAGCCTTCAGGGACACCACTCAGTACATTTATGGGTTGGCTGAGATGGCCTTTCACGCACACTCATTTTTCTATCGGTAAGGAAAGAGGATATACATTGCAACATATGTCCGTTGACTCCAATCAAGCCTAATTTAGCAATCAATAGGTCGTGGCATACAACATCGAGGGTTTTACTAAAATCAAATAGGATTACATCAGTTACGCCTCTCCTATCAGTATTAAGGGACACTGCATTGTAAACCAGCAATAAATGGTCCATAGTGGATGTTCCGGCTCTAAAGCCGTACTGATGGGGAGAGAGCAATCGGTTAGTTTCAAGATAACTTCTGACGTGTGAGCACACAATACGCTCCATTGTTTTACAACAAACTGATGTGAGACTTATAGGTCGGTAGTTAAGTGGGTCGAGCCGAGGGCCCTTTTTGAATATGGGAATTACCTGAGACGATTTCCAGCTAAAGGGTACGCTCCCCTCCCGTAATGATTTACTATAGATTAAGTGCAATGAGTAGGCTAGATCATCGCCACAGTTTTTCAACAAAAGTGGATGCATGCCATCTGGGCTGATGGCTGAATTCCCATCAAGTTCAGCTAAGGCAGCACGGACGTCATTGACAGAGATTGGTATGCTGTTAAGTGAGCCATCAAAGAGCTGATGGGGTGCTGGGTTGTCAGCAGTGTTTCTTGTGAACACAGAAACAAATGCTTCCGCAAATATTTCGGACATTGGCTCAGCTTGATCAGTGAGGTTTCCTGAATTAAGTTTGAGCGGTCCAACCGTCGGTCGACCAACTTTTTGTGTTTCTTATAAAAGAGTAGAGAAGCTTTGGCTTCTCTTTGATTTAAGCATCAGTCCTTTATCGTACTCTACTTGGGGGAATGGATCGCAAATTACGGTACTGTCGGTTTATGGCAGCAAAGGTAGCGTAGGCTGAGAGCGCTCCCGTGAGCGTCTGCCGAGATTCCCTCGGCTACTTGTACTTGCTCCAGGCAGTTTTGACGGGTGGATAAAGACGTAGGTGGTCTGGTTGTCCAAGGAGGTTTCCGATCGGTAAGAGGTTTCAGGGGAACGTNCGTAGGTGGATAAGAGACGTAGGTGGTCTGGTTGTCCAAGGAGGCTTCCGATCGGCAAGAGGTTTCAGGGGAACGTTTTCCTCAATCAAATCTGTAATCAGCAGGGCAAACTTGTTAAACGATTTTTCTGAATCACGGTATGATAGCTCAGTGTCCCACTCAATGGTTCCCAGGCTACGGCGGATGGCACCGTAGCGGCCTTTATGCCAGGCTCTCAAATGGCCATGGGTGGAACAATCTAGATGGGGGTCAACTGCATTGGCGAAAACATAATCAAAAATGGTGGCGCAGTGGTAGCATCCGGGGAGCGGTGCAATGACCTCCACAAAACCCACACGGTCAGCTTCTGATGTAAGCACCAAGTGTAGGATATTCCCGGATTTAGGAAAGGTAGGCTCAGATATCCACTGGGTGAGACCTAGCGAGTTGAAAATATCAAAGAAACTTCTTTCCATAGGTGTGGCGAAAAGGGATAGATTTTCGTTAGTCCAGTCTAGATTGGGCAAGTTAAAATCACCAAGAACTATCACCTCCTTACCTACACAAAAGTCTGCAATGAATGCGGAGGTCAGTTCATTATCATCAGTAGAGTTAGATGGGGGTCTGTAGGCAAGCGAAATGTAAACATTGTATGATATCAGGTGGAATTTTAGGATATTAGGAAGATGGGAAGTGATATCGCCTAGCATGAGTCTCTCATTGACATAAGCACTCACTCCGTGCTTGGGTACTGAACCAGCAACATCGTTGCGTATGATGTTGAAATGAGGCATGCAAACAAATGAATCTGATATGTGAGGGAGGAGGTGTGATTCAGTGATACACACAATATCTAAATGGAGTGATCTGATTGTGTCAGCAAGAAAACTGTGCTTGGAAGCTAGGCCATTTCAGTTAATCTGGTCAACTTTGACGAGGGTTGAGTTAGGCAGCAAATCTAGTTTCCCGCGTCAGGCGGGGCGGTCTGGGCAGCCTAGGGAGGTAACATGGAAGCCTCATCTTGGACAGTTGGGAGAGCTGCCGGTGTGGCCTGAGAGCCACAAAACTGCTGGGGAGCGGATGGAGCACCTCCCTCTGGCCCCCGCACCCCCAGACCGTCCTGGGCCCTACGAGCCTGTCGCCGTTGGAACATTTCCGACCTTTGAGCGAAAGTAAGGTCTCGCGAGATAAAGATAGAGTCATGGGCTGTTCCCCGGAGCAGCTTGGCCTTGTCCAGAATTTGTTTGCGGAGGCCATCATCAGTAATTTTGACTCTGTAAATATGTGCATGTCCAGCAGACTGTAAATGACTCCCGAGATTGAGAGTCTGTTTATCGGAAAAATGACTGTTATGAGTGCAACACTTTGTGGGGCAAACCAAGTCGATCATGAGTTGAGTCGATATCAGTTTTCTCAGAAGGGCGGGACTGAGTGCAAGAGTTGAGTCGGGATTCCATTTGTTTATGATAACACACGAAGCTGAGTCAAGGTTGAGTCAGTTCTTTCGGTTGTTGGAGTCAGACTTGAGCATCGACTCAAACAATCATGTGAGGTCAATCCAACAGGGACATAGCATAAAGGGAGCTAAATGGGCCCAAAGGCCCGTTCTCCTGAGCCAAAACCAATTTACCACTAGATGCATGGCGATGTTGTCTTGACCACTCGACCCACCTACCCCCTCCCGCGCCCACCCACCGGTCAACATCAAGTGATAATGCAACTTGTATGATGAGTCAAATTGAGTCGACTCTAAATGTAGTTTTTTGGTCGAGTCGATCCATCAATTGTTAGAGGACTGCACTTGAGTCATTGACGAGCTTGAGCTGGGCTACTTCTCCAATTTTTAACAAAGTGGGACTTGATCAAGAGTCGAGTCGAAAGACCCAATCTGTTTGACGACAGAATCGAGTCAGTAGAGTCGAGTCACTCATTTGGCTGTTGAGTCAGACTTGAGTTGACTCAAAAAAATGTGAGTCATTACAAGTCTGATGTCCAGAGACTGGCGAGATTTCAGACAGGTCCACTCTTGTGTCGAGCTGTTCCTCGGACAGCTGGCCAAACTTTGCAGCAAAGTCAGTGGGGGAGTTGGCTATCAAGCCTTTTACTATGATGGACTGACGACGTTTGTCACGTTCCTTCATCTCTCTCATCTCCTCACGGATGGCTGATCTGTACTCGGGAGTAGGCTGGTGGAGGACAGCCAGGGGTGGAGCAGCTGTCGGCAGGTTTGGTGCCTGAGGAGGGGTTTCGACTGGGGTCATTTGACGGGAGGGCTGAGAAGCAAGGACCTGAACCTGGCCAGTTAGTTCTTTCACAACCAGGGGCGTATCCAAGGGGGGATCCTAGGGATCCTAGGATCCCCCTGAGCCCTCAAAGGGCCCTTTTCG